>OU015490.1:15218590-15226090 GCA_907164885.2 Dolomedes plantarius
GATAGTATTATCAGATGACAGGCTCATTTCTTTCATTGTCCTTAATATATATATATATATATATATATAGTGAAATTTCCCTATGGTCATGGTTCCGAAAAAAATGGCCGTTTGAAGGGGTGGTCGGCTAGAGAAGTTTCCCTGTATATATATATATATACACACACACATATATATGTATATATATATATAATATACATACATACACACACACACACACACCCCACACCATACAGCGATAAATAAATGAATTAATTTCGTATATGCTGGCGAAACACAGCTGAAAAAAATCACAAAGTATCATTGGCATAATCCAAACAGATTGATCATAAAAACTGACATACGTAAGAAATGCGGTATCTTCCATAATACTGGCATATACTATAGTCCCGATTTGATCCCGCACCAAACAGGTCCGGTCAGAGGGGTGGCCGTCGAACAGGGGGTGCTGGCCGTCCTAGCTTATCTCCACTGTAATTCCAGCGAGAACCACGTACTCCATGACCCCTTTCCCCGCGATGAGACGCGTAGAGAGGCCGGCGATTAGCCTCCAATTACGGCTCCCAAATCGAGAGGCGCAATAAAACAAATAAGCGTAAGAAAATCATCGTCTGCTTCCACGAGTTGAGAAGGGGGAGAGGGGGGCATCGAGAACCGGTTTCGTCGTCGAGGAGGTAAAGGGGTGTGGGGTGGGGAGGGGACGTTCAATGAAGTTAAGCGCGCGAGCATCGACAGAGAAATGAGAACCGCGGATGGCGAATTATTATATAATCGCCGATGATGACGCAAAGGTGGGGGGGAAATGCCCGATCGCTAGGAGGCGTGATTGAGTGCGTTCTGCGACACGTTTGTACGTCAGCGTGCAGCGTACTAAGGTATATGTACACGTACGTGTGTGTATACAAATGCATGCCCAGGTACACCACTTTATGCTGTTACTCGCGGTTCTCGGGGAGCGAGATTTTCGGAAGGGGTGGGTGGAACGATTCAAATAATCGGCTGTCGGCAGATTTTAAGGCTCCTCTGAGGGGAAATACACCACACCTAGTGCGTTCACCGTAATTGATTTCTCTAATTTTTAATGCACTCACCTTATATATATATATATATATATATATATATATATATATATATATATATATATATATATATATATATATATATATATATATATATATATATATATATATATATATATATATATATATACATATATATATATATATATATATATATATATATATATATATATATATATATATATATATATATATATATATATATACACAGTGGAATCTCGATATGTCGTTTTTAAAGAGTCCGATTGAACTGAACGATCAATGAGGGAAAACGGTAGATGCGGGAACATAACAAAGAACTATGGTCGGGGGGGCTGGGAGAAAAAACCAACACATACGGGAAAACAATGGATCGAGATTCCACTGAATATATATATATATATATATATATATATATATATATATATATATATATATATATATATATATATATATAGTGCTAGATTTCTAGAAATAGAGGTGCCGGAACGGTAACCTTCCGAGGTATATGGGAGGGTATTCCAAATTATTGATAAAGAGAGGTACCTACAGAGAGGTACCGGAACGCCGTGTTCGCCTCAAATCTAGCCCTGTATATATATATATATATATATATATATATATATATATATATATGACAGGCGTGTGGTTTGCCTGTTCTCACATTAATTTGCAGTCATCATGTTAATACTGGTGGCGAGTGGTAAGTAGTCTAAATCCAATAAACAAATATAGTTCCAACGAAATCAAGTCAATTTATTTCTCCTTCCAGCAACCACTGATCCAAGTAGCGCATATTTGAGAGCTCGCCATTTTCAAATTGTGGACCCAGCTGACACGCGTCCACCGGCAACGATTAAATCCCGCGTTCTGACAAAAATTCGCGGACATCTCCGCGCGTCAACTCACCCTGCACATGCGCAGAGCCCAAACCAGACATCTTTCACGGAGAATTACATAATTTTCCTCTTCGAACGCAAAACCCACATGCGCGCCAAGATTACATAATGAAAAGGGGAATTTCTCTTTCCCAATTCGCGTCTTGAAATACGAACAATTAGAGGCGAATTACGCCACGAATATAATTTAATTCCCAAGCCCCCTTTAAATTTAAGGTAATCGTTCTTTTCCCACTTAAATTCTGACATATATATATATATATATATATATATATATCTTGTTGGCGTTAAACTCGTATTATAGTTAATTGTTAGGCTACAGCATACATACGGTTACATATATATATATATATATATATATATATATATATATATATATATATATATATATATATATATATATATATATATATGCAGTGGAATCTTGATCGATCGTTCTCCGAATCATATTTTTCTCGTATACGTCGTTTAATTCACTCATTCCCCACGACCATATTGATTTGTTATGTTCCCGGATCTATCGTTTTCCCTCATTTATCGTGCATTTCAGTCGGTCCCTTGAAAAACGATAGATCGAGACTACACTGTAAATAAATAAATAAATATATATATATATATATATATATATATATATATACTATGCTTCTCTATACTAAACTATACTTCTCTACGGCGGCCAGTAATGGTCTCCCCATGGAAAAGGGTTTTTTTCCATGACAATTCGCTCTATGGACTCTTTAATTGGTTCTGAACGAAATAGGGTCGTTTAGGAAGGGTGGCCATGGAATAGGTTTGGCCGGATATATATAAGATAACTGTGTGTATATAAAATATAACCAGTGGTTGCGCGAAAATGAGAGTATCTCCCGGACACCGGTACATCTACGAACACAGCCTCTCTTTTGTAACTCGGAGCAGAAATGCGTCACAAGCGAGAAAACACGGCCCGAGAAAGATGCTGCCACCATTATTGTGCCCATCAAATTCGCAGCTGCTGGAAGAACAAGCCCGTAAAAATCTCGTCTGCAACCAATGATCTCGCCACATGTGCCGGGGATTCGATTCCATAGGGTGTAGGTGGCACTGCCTTTGTGGAGGCCGAGCGCCGGGAGTGTTTGTTTTGTCACAGCTAGATAGAGGTCTCACACCTGTTGCATCTGCCGGGACACGTCTTTATTGATCTGTATGTACACTTCTCCGAGTCGAACAACTGTTTTGAGTGCGCGTACGCGAAAGCTGGATACGCATTTCTGTGCCAGCTATTGATATAGTGTTCTTATGATATAGCATAACCCAACTGGCATATGGGAATTGGTGTATATTGGATACACCCCCCCCATATATATATATATATATATACAGTGGAATCTCGATCGATCGTTCTCCAAATCATCGTGTTCCCGTTTGTGTCGTTTATTTCTCCCAATCCCGACGATCATATTGCTTTGTTATGGTCCCGCATCTATCGTTTTCCTTCATTTATCGTTCAGTTCAGTCAGTCCCTTGAAAACCGATAGATCGATATTCCACTGCATATATATATATAAAAATAAATAAATAAATAAATATATATATATATATATACACAGTGCCGTAACTAGCCATTCCTGTGCCCTGGGCAAGAATTTGCCTTTGGGTGCCTTAATTAATAAGGTTTAGGAAAAAAAAATACAGGATTTTGGGCCCCCCCCCTTCCAAGTGCACCCTGGGTGGGTGCCCCTGTTGCCCCTGCCTAGTTACGGCACTGTGTATGTGTATATATATATATATATATATATATATATATATATATATATATATATAAGTATTCCACATCTGTATTTTATTTCCAATAGTACATCGTTCAGAAATCATAATTATGTATATATAGTAATGTATATCTCATAATGTATATATCATAATTATGTATATCTCATAATTTACAATCAAGAATAAATGCTCAAAATTTGACTTTCTACTAAAAAATAAATATGAGGGCGCAACACTGTTGAGCAACTGAAATTTATAACTAGTTTTTTTCCTATTTATTTAGTTGTTTCCAAGATAAATAACCTACGCCATTTCCCGAAAGAGAACACTCCAAGCTGTGCAAATAACTGCTTAAAAATATTTTTCTATTTTTAGTCAGTCGAATCAAGCACTTAAAAATAAGTTCAGCCAACTAAAAAGCATGTCAAGATTTTTGCATATATGAGACACTTTGCAAACAAGAATAACGGTTGACATGGAATTACTGACGAAGTAACTGAAGGTTTCGTTAGCTTGTTAGCAATAATGTGCTATTGTAATCGCCCCGGTAGTTTTGCGTTTCTTTGCCTTTTACATTATGTTCGCTGAAATTTTCCATTAAAAGGAGCAACTAAGCGATGCCTTGGCGACGTTTAACCGAAGCCAAAAATAAATAAATAATAATAATAATAATAACGAATTTAATCATTATCACCATGGTGTTAGATTTGACAGCTAATGAGAATAAACTGAACTGGAAGATCACAATCAAAAGCTGAATTCAAAATGCCCGGGGAAATACGTGAAATTTCTAAGCTGTTTATTTTCCTTATACTTTTCTCGAGTTATAGCTGGTGCCAATTTACAGAAGTGGAAAGACATACACAAATGGCTTCTGATTTTGAAATACACGCTGCAAAAACGTTTTTTTTTTCACTTCACAACGAAGAATAAATCTGTAGAAATTTAAGCATGACAATGAACTGTAAGGTTATTAAATAATTTACGGTTAACAGTCAAGACCTAGATTTCGAATTTGAAATTAAAGTGCACAGTTCAAATTTGAAAATTATTATTTATTAATAAATATTAATAGTACTTAATTTTAATATTATTTTCAATAGCTATTTTAGGTACGTCACAAATATTATGTCAGATTTGTTCACGGAATCAGGTTAAAATTCTAGCAGACTCTTATCTGAAACGGACCGTAAATGTTAACAGCAATTTTCAAAGGTACATGTACTTTTAGAATTTTCCAAAATTACGCCTTGTACTCAAAGCTTATATAGGTTTACTTCCTAGAACATTTACTGCCATTCCACGTGATACGAAACGTGCAGAACATTTGCTTCTGTAGTCCCGACCATGATGAATTAATCTGAATTTTCTCCGGTAGCGAACTTGGAAATGGCAACGGATTTTCTTGATAACGAGCACTTGTTCTTAAGGTTGGGGGAACCACTCTCAATCCTGGAAATATAACTCCCAGCTGACTTGCCATCTGAGGTTTAAAAAAAAATAATCAAAAACCATGCAACAGACGCACAAATAAAGGACAAATATAGCTCGGTAAAATGTTTACAAACCCTTTACTCCCCCAAAAAAAATTTCCAGCAGCACATAATCCACAATTTGTCGAACTTTACTTGTCCCCGACAGAGCAAAAGGAGCACATGTGAAAATCCGACTTCATTTTATTTCCGTTGCTTGCTTGTTTGTTTGTTTTTATGCGTCCCGATTCTGGCAACACTGAACTGCCTGCTCCTAGCGTATAATACTAAATGCAAATCGAGGTCCCACCATAGAGGAAAGTTTTTCCCCCCTTCTCTTTTCCACTGCTCGGTGGGCGTGGCTTCGCGACCGTCAGCTGTCAGTCATGTCGGGTCTGGGAGGAATTTCAGGAGTTATTGTTGATAGCGCAGGTTTGTTTGTTTATTTATTCATTCCGGGAAGATGCCGGTGAATTTAGGATGGCTTGGGGTTTGAGTCTTGAATCGTTGGGGGGCTCCCTCAAGGTTAGGGTGAAAGCGGAGGCTTTTGACTCCGATTGGGTGGCTTAAAGAAGAGGAATAAATATATAAATGTTATCCCCCCCCCCTCACTCCGCTACAGGTGAGCAACTCGCGGTTGGGGTTACAGCGTTATGAATATCTAATTTTCGTGAACTTGATTTGCTCAGAGGTTATTTTCGGGACTCGGTTAAGATGGAATTTACGTTAAACGGCGTAATGTTTTTTATTTCTATTCAAAGATGGAATTAAATACGAACTCGGAGGTTGAAAGTAGACTTTGGAGAACATTTCACTTATGGCATTGTCGTAAACATTCGAGTTCCGTTCTCTGAAATAAATTAGGCAGACGTGTATAAATATTTCAGTATATATGAATTTGAAAAGATGTTGAAAAAATTATCTGAAGTGAAATAGAACGCACACCGTGTTATATATGCAGAGCACACGAGAGATATAATTTCCTTTGAATAATACACACACACACACACATATATGTATGTATGTTAACGTAATAAAGCTACTAACATTAAGCTTTATTCTATTAATAGAATAGAGGTTAATGCTCCGAAGATAATCAAGTTCGGCAAATATGAATCAAATAAATGCACTGAGACATGAATACAACATATCCGCTAGCGCAGTAACGTTGGTTAAGTGGCAAAAATTGTATAGAAAACCACTAAGTTTATACTGCAAGTCAACGATTAGGATTTCCCAAGTATCATATGACCCTTTATCGTCATCAGCTGGCCACTGTGTGACCAGCAGAAAGATGTTTTTAGAAAATCTAGGCATGATAGTGTTGCGACACGTACAATGCACTATCCCAAGCAACACACGTCGTTTGGCCAAAAGCAAATTTTCGTTCCATCGTCGACAGGTTGCCGCTGGCAGAACTTCCAGAAACAATCAAATTGTTTATGCTGGGCCAACAATTATGAAATGATGTTGTCCCAACTGCGAATTCCGTTGGACCAACAATTTTAAATTGGTATGGCCCAACCGCAAATAAATGCTGTTGGACCAACAATTAAAAAATGGTGTTGTCCCAACTGCAAATAAATGCTGTTGGACCAACAATTTTAAATTGGTGTTGTCCCAACTGCAAATAAATGCTGTTGGACCAAACAATTATAAAATGGTGTTATCCCAACAGCAACTGAGAGCTGAACGGTTTGGCCAACTAACAGCCAATCATTGGGTGAATTGCCAAGACAATCGTACATATTTTCACCAAAACCGCACGACTGTCGAATCCAACTTTTGGTCAACCATGCTAAATACGGTTGCCCAACCCTTTCCCAACGGTCTTGTGTTACTTGTTATGGTACTGAGGCTAACAAACCGAGAGAAGTTACTTGATCACGCTACAAAATTTTTCTGTCGATCTATTACTACAGAGGCGAAAAAGCGAAGCACACCGACCACCCTAAAATATTTCTCAAGTAGCCAATTAACATTCTTTTTTCCCGCAGGCAGGTTTTCTTCGCATTTTTATGAGCCAGGCTATGTGAAATAGCGTCTGCCGTGACTTCACTCCGTTTCGATTGGTCTGGAATCTTTCAACAGCTGTCGAGTTGCCCTGCAGAAAACGGTTCCGTTTGAACAGGCTGTCTTTCGCATGCGATTTCTTGGTCAAAACCCTCACCTCGTTAGGAAGCAGACTGCTCGCAAATTTGCCGAATTGAAATAAAAAAGTGCGGAGGCCAGATCGTGTTGCAAAACTCTGTCGGCAAAGGCAGGGGTTTCATTTTCGGACATTCTGGAAATGCAAACTTTTCGTAAAAAAAAAATGTATAT
>OU015490.1:15231090-15248590 GCA_907164885.2 Dolomedes plantarius
CCGACACACCACGGGTACGACCGAAAATCTCCTGGTGGTGCCCTTGCTGTCAAGGGCAACAGAAGGATGCAGACCACCATTAGCAGATTAGCTAGTGGACACCTAAAGTGTCTTGTTTACAATCAGGGGCAAAAGACTTACCCTTTTTGTTCTAAATGCAATACTGCTGAAGCCTCTCCTGGCCATATTCTAAACTGCCTGGGGCTTGCCAAGGAGGATATTTATAGAGACCCTTTGCTTGTTAACGATTTCATAGTAACTTTTGGCCTCTTGGACCTGGTCTAGCCTACGGCTAGAACGGGTGGAATAAGTCACACACACCCACAAATACTAAATGAAAGGGTAGAGGCAATGAACGTTCGTTAGTATTGGCGCAGATTTATTAAAGTACTTGAAAATTTAATTGCTGAGCTAACTGCTTTAATTACTAGTTATAAAGAGGTTTTTCTTCAGCTTATAAATCCTGTCTCTGGTGTTCGAAATTTCAGAATTTTTCAGAGGGTTAGGACCTCTAGGGAGCCCTACGCAATTCAAGCTGATGTTGTTTCACTTTTTAGCCGATCAACCCTAGTACAAGTTGGACGATGGCCGAATGGCTAGGGCACTGGCTTTCGGAACCATAGTCTGTGTATTCGAATCCCACTCTTGGCAGGGACGTTTGTAGCCGTTCGGAATCGGCTTTAAGCAGTAGGTCCCGGTCTAATTAGCCCTCGTGTAGCAAAAAAAGACCGTAGTGCTCCAAATCAAATAAAATCAAAACTAGTACCCCCCCCTCTTTTTTTTTCTCTCGTTCCTCCCCGGAGACGAGATAGATCCCCGGCGAGATATACCCGCGTGCCTTGAGACGCCAAATCGTGTTTTCTGCAATCAAAGACCATTCAATTCGGGTACATGGCCTGAATGATATCGCTAATAAATCACACGGTGAATTATGACAGTCGAACCTAATCCGGTTAACGTGTTTTCGCGGCGTTGCCACGGCGACGGCAAAAAGGCTTCAACAAGATGTCATGAATTATTGGACCCGCTGCTCTATCCCGGGCTACTAATGAAAATGAACTCTTTCTTGCCCAGGAGGATCGCATGGCCCATTAATTAGTCATGCCCATTAATCATGGTCAGTTTTTTTTGCTTAATTAGTGAGGGAAAATTAGATGGGTTTTTCTTTCGGGCTAAAAAAAAAAGAGAAATTAAAGCCGTCATTGGTGGTAAAAGCTTGTGGGAGGACCCGGCGTTGTTCGATTCTGGCCCCACTCATAGAATATTTTAATTGCTAAATTACATTAAGTAATAAACCCGACTTCAGCCGATATACTGCGGTTAAACGACTAAGAAGCCCCGGAGAGGCGACCAGGGGAAAAAATTCTTCTTTGGAACTTTATTAAATTGTTACACTAATTTAAGCTGTGACTTACAGGACACTTGCGGGAAACGCAAACAGGAGAACACAACTTCTTATGTACCACGATGTACTTAAAGGTGTGGTGATATGTTTCGAACTAATTGATATTTCATGCTTATACCGGGAATTATACCGGGGTTTCAGGTGCCCCTGGTTTTTCTGAAAGCTAATTTTTAACATAGCATTGTCAGTACGACAAATGGTTGACTTGGCAAGTTAACGTAATATATTTTACCGTGAACTGACACAAATCCTCACAATATCATAGACTTAGTAGGATAGTAATTTAGTCTCAGTTTTTTCTAGTAAATATAATCACTGATTATCAATGTCTATTTGTTTGAACCGGAATTTTGTATTTTTATGAACCCAGAATCTTTTATTAGAGCCTATGATTTGGACCAATTTTGTATCGTGAACTGACACAAATCATCATAGTATCATAGATTTAGTAGTATAATAATTTAGTCCCAGGTTTTTATAGATAATTTATCTAATTAACCTCTGATTATCAATTTCTTTTAACGGAAACTTCTTTTTTTTAATGAACCCAGATCAGCTTATTTGAGTCTTTGATTAGGACCTTTTCCCCATTGTGAATTGACACAAATCATCATAACATCATCGATTCAGTATCATAGTAATTTAGTCCCAGTTTTGTCTAGTAAATATATTTAATAAACCACTAATTATCAGTTTCTTGTAACAGAAATTTCATATTTTTATGAACGCAGAATCTTTTATAAGAGCCTTTGATTAGAACCTATTTCGTTTTGTGAACAGACATAAATCATCATAGTATCATCGATTCAATAGCATAGTAATTTAATCCCAGTTTTTTATAGTTAATATTGCTACTGATTAATCGCTAATTATGAACGCCCATTTCTTTTTGAGAAAATTTAATATTTTTCCACGGTTTTATTAATTCGCTTTCTTGTTTGTTTGAGTGTTAGTCCCATACAAATCTTGCAATCGATTTTTAACTAACTTCCCGAATAGCTAGCCATTTGAAACTTTTAGAATAGCTCAGAACACGATGACAATGCATCGTTTTGATACTTTTAGCCATCTTTAAGCAGCATTGAATTCATTTTCAGTTAATTTTGTTTAGTATAGTGGTGCAGCCATCTATCGGCCGGGACGGGAAAGAAAAGTTAAACGCAAGTTAACTTCCGATCAACTTCATTTCCTTTCAAGTTGATGGGATAATTCATCAAAAAAACATTTTTTTAAAGTATCTATTAATACATAGAATTGTCAAGTTTATATGATTCAACAGAAAATTTAAAAACATGGTATATAAAAAGTTCTTTTTTTATCTTGTAATTATTATTATGAACTCAGAGCCTTCTATTAGAGCCTTTGGTTGGAACAATTTTGACAAATCATTTTAACACCAGACAGAGTTCATTGAGAAATCAGGTAAATACATCGAATGTAATCTCGGAAAAATTCAGCTCATTAATTACCGCTTTTCAAGAGATAATTTTTTTCCCTATATGAAATCCTTTCGTAGCATAGGGAAAGGTGTATTTCTTGAACAACGGCGATTCGCACTCATCAGTTATGTCCTCTGTCTCAAATGGAAACTCTTATTTTGTGAATTCCATTAACTATTTTTTTAAACGTGTCTTGCTTTCTGATGATAACAGAACGAGAAAAGATCCGCGAATCGTTGCCATTTTCTTTGACGGAAAAATATGAATTTTTAACAGCTTGAGGAAAACGCGAGAAATGGTGGAGACAGCTCTGCCGTTTCTAACCTGCTCAGCGGCGTCAAACACAAAAGCTTGATTTTGATTTACATTTATCATGAGACCGTTTCAATCTGACAATGCAGATGCTATCGGGACCGATTTCAATCTTCTCTCTAGACAGTTTTTCAGTAAAATTACGAAATCTTCTTTTCTCGTGGAAAATATTGGAGTCAGAATAACGATTTTTTTTTTCTTCCGGATCGTGATAGTAAAACATTCAATGGTGTTCCGTGAATGGGAAAACGCAAGTAAGTCTATGATCGTGCTATTTTCTTCATCAGTGAGGCAAATACAGATAATTACAAGATAAAAATAACTTTTTATAAACCATGTTTTTAAATTTTCTGTTGAATCATATAAACGTGACAATTCTATGTATTAATAAATACTTTTTAAAAATTTTTTGATGAATTATTCCATCCACTTGAAAGAAAATGAAGTGAATTGGAAGTTAACTTGCGTTTAACTTTTCGCTCCCGTACCGGCCGATAGATGGCTGCACCAGTCTACAAAACAAAATTAACCGAAAATGAATGCAAATTCTGCTTAAAGATGGCTAAAAGTATTAAAAGAATGCATTGGCGTCGTGTTCCGAGCTATTCGAAGAGTTCCAAATGTCTAGCTAGTCGGTAAGTTAGTTAAAAGTCGATTGCAAGATTTGTACTGGACAAACAGACACACACACAAACAAACAAGAAAGCGAGTTAATAAAAACATGGTAATAAATTAATAAAACATAAACAAGTTTATAATCCTATGATTTCTTCACCAGCGATGCCAACAATGCCGACGGCAAACGACGGAAAATATGATAGGGAGAGTAAAATGGCCCAAGAGGGAATAATTTGCCATAATTAAGAATACATATTGTTGTTCCTAATACCCCTGACCGGAAGTGATAGACCCAGGTCCATATAGGCTTCTTGCTGCTCCTGTTTATAATAGCACTACAAGAGTCGGGGTCCCTTTTGGCTAGGTGCCACCACCGAGAACCCCAAGGGGGGGGGGGTTCACCGAGAACCCCAAGGGGCAACATCATGGGGGATCGTACCTTCCCTCCCCACACGGACCTCATAGAAGGACTTTCCAGTCTGCAAATTTGACGTGCCTTTATCCAGCCTAGACACGAAGGTATTTAACGGCGCTTGTCGGGATTCGATCCTAGAACCCTCTCTACCGAAAGCCGATGCGCTACCAATAGGCTACCTCTAGCCCAAGAGTATATGTAAAAGTATAACAATGTTATTCTAATTTCATGTTTGTTAAACTTTTCCTTACGTGGTGAGATAGCATGCATCTCAAGAATACGGGCCCAAGAATGAATATATATATATATATAAGATAAAGTTGAAAGAGAAAAACCAGTATGATCACTAAAGCTACTACAGCCAGGAACCAAAAACATGAAAAGATAAGACTGAAAGAGGTTTTTGACAATCTCTCATCATCAGCGGTATATATATATATATATATATATATATATATATATATATACATACACATACACATATATGTATAGAGGTGCGGCAGAAAGAACGTTCTGATTTGGAAGGTGAATAACAAAAATACAAAGCAAGATAGAGAAAGAAATCTTTAATATGTGAGAAAAAAAATTATTTATCTATTATTAATTATCATTATTATTTATTTTATTAATTTATTAATTTATTCATTTATACTCTTGGAACGTTCTTTCTGCAGCACCCTGTATATATATATATATATATATATATATATATATATATATATATATATCCCCTTTAATGGCTGTTCTTATAAAGGGGGTTAGGAAATTTCCCGCTCTAAAGAGAGAATCGGAAACATGGGCCCCGTAAGCTGAAGGTTAAACCTTATTCGAAGTTAGCCAGAGACACCGTCAGAGAAAAGTGGGTTAATGACGTGAGGTCCCACAGTCGCCAGACTAGGTTGTCTAAGCTGTAAGAATTTGACGTTTCACAGTGTCAACGAACGGTAGAGCAACCCTCCTCTAGTAGTTCCACTGCCTGAGAGAGGAGTTCGATTTACCTGCTTCCGAATATCCCTCAGCACGGAACGACTGGGGTTGGCTAAATCACTTCTCTGTCTGAGCGAATGAACCCACTCACCTGGCCCCGTTGACCCACCAAAGCGCGCAACCTCAACAAAAGCCGAAATTTCGGAATCCTGCCTCCTTAAAACCGAAAAGACTAATTAACCGAACATCGAACGATCGTTATCTGAACAGAACGAAACCCCCGGGCTTGGAACGCTTGGCTGCTTCAGCCTTATCCTCCAGGCTGAAATAATTGCATCCAGAGAAACAAACAGCTCCCAAAAAGTATGGAGAGTCGCTTCGGATTTGCGTTAAGTGTTTCTCGTGCCGGGGACGACACCCCGGGGGCAGGCGTTCGAGATTGCGATCGAACGATTTTGTGGAATCGCTTCCGATAAGCGATTCCAACCACACGAGGGTAAGGGAAATTTTCGAAAGCGTGTCATCTCTCTTGACATATTGGCATCGGGCGACTTTCACTGATTCGACAATTAAACTCCGAAAAGCAATTACTTTGTTAAAGGCCTAGATTCTGAAGCCGCGATGCAGGTCACTGGGCCTTGAGGGGTTGGCCAGCAGTAATGTGTCCCTTCCGTCTGTTATCTCTAGTTAACAGCAAAGGAGGGAGAGTATGCGGACAGGATTGTTTGTCTGGAAAAGTCCCGTGTATGCATGCGTAGCACTCGTGGGAATTCTAGGAAAACTAGGCAAAATCTAGCCCGTCACATATACCAGTGTCTATCCCCGTCTGTTATCTCTAGTTAACAGCAAAGGAAAGAGAGTATGCGGACAGGATTGTTTGTTTGGAAAAGTCCCGTGTATGCATGTGCACCACCCGTGGGAATTCTAGGAAAACTAGGCAAAATCTAGCCCGTCACATATACCAGTGTCTATCCCCGTCTGTTATCTCTAGTTAACAGCAAAGGAGAGAAAGTATGCAGACAGGATTGCTTGTTTGGAAAAGTCCCGTGTATGCATGTGTAGCACTCGTGGGAATTCTAGGAAAACTAGGCAAAATCTAGCCCGTCACATATACCAGTGTCTATCCCCGTCTGTTATCTCTAGTTAACAGCAAAGGAAAGAGAGTATGCGGACAGGATTGTTTCTTTAGAAAAATCCCGTGTATGCATGTGTAGCACCCGTGTGAAATCTAGGAAAACTAGGCAAAATCTAGCCCATCACATATACCAGTGTCTATCCTCGTGGTTGGAGTGGTGCACAAGTAATTTCAGACACCAGATTATCAGTAAGTCACTTTTTTGTAAGAGAACCTAATGCATAGCAGGGAAGCAGCACTTTTCTGCAGCAAATTCAGCAAAGAGAGGTTCTCCTATTTCTGGTGAAAATAGTTGTTTAATAATCTAGGCCAGGGGTTCGAAACTCTGAACGCCTAGTTATCTGTGATCGGATTACCTGTGTTGATTATCCATGTGTTAGGAAAGATGATGGTTTGAATTAAAATACAAATTTTCCTCTAAAATTGTCATTTTGGTTTCATAATAAATGATTGTGTTGTTTATCTTTGTGTTAGGAAAGATGATTGTGTTGATTATCTATGTGTTAGGAAAGATGATGGTTTGAATTAAAATGCAAATTTTCCTCGAAAATTATCATTTTGGCTTCATAATAAATGACTCTGTTGATTATCCATGTGTTAGGAAAGATCATGGTTTGAACTAAAGTGCAAATTTTCCTCGAAAATTGTCATTTTGGTTTCATACTAAATGATTGTGTTGTTTATCTTTGTGTTAGGAAAGATGATTGTGTTGATTATCTATGTGTTAGGAAAGATGATGGTTTGAATTAAAATACAAATTTTCCTTGAAAATTGTCATTTTGGCTTCATAATAAATGACTCTGTTGATTATCCATGTGTTAGGAAAGATCATGGTTTGAACTAAAATGCAAATTTTCTTCGAAAATTGTCATTTTGGTTTCATAATAAATTATTATCATGATCTTTTATAAGAGGAAAAATTTAAAAATTTATAGTTTTGATTAACAAGCAAAATAAATCATATTAGCAGATTATTTCAAGTTTTTTTCCCCGTAATTTATTTGCAGTATACGCAGTTGATTTTGAATTACCCTGTTTTGAAGTTTTGCAGTCCTGTTCATTCATATGAACGAATGATCATACGTTCAGCACAGTACTTGACGATTTTGAAGGAGGATGCAGTTCAATCAATGGTAATAGCATACTGTCGTCATAATGCAGCTTAATTTGGCTGTCGTAACCCATATCATTAATTAGAGACTCCCTAAAGTTTTGGGGAATGAATCACTTAAAGATACAATCTCCTTAATTATTAGGAATGATAATACATTTGCGTTAGAGGGTGTTTGTTATCCTTCCATAAACCTCAGATTGCTGGATCCATCTCGCCGGATGATTCACTGATAATTTTGTCAGATTTGACAAAGCTTTTATCGTCTAGTCTTAATAATGATTAAAGAGAATGATCCAGTACTAGGAGTCAGACTGATATGTGGCACTTAATGTGTCTTGGACTCCCATCAAAAACTCGAACATTTGAACCCATCTTTTGATAACATTCCAAACTGACTTACGCAGGAAACATTCACATATTCTTAAAATCTATTATAAATGTTTATACGTGTGTGTATCTATCTATCTATCTATATATGTATGTATATATGTAGGAATAGATATATATGTTTATATTTATATCTAATTAAGGAATTCTTATATGTAATTAGAATTGAAGTCTTACCTCTGGAGATGATTAAGCCTATCGACTGAAAAATATTTAATTATCTCTCTCTCTCTCTCTCTCTATATATATATATATATATATATATATATATATATATATATATATATATATATACATAAATATATATGTATATATATATATCTGTATATATATATGTATGTATATATATATATATGTATATATATATATATATGTATATATATACAGTCGAACCTCCATATATCAAAGTCGCAAATTGCCGGAAAAAAATTCGATGTATAGAAATTTCGATTTATAGAATTAAGTTTAGTTTTATCATAATTCTCCTTTTAAAAAAAAATTAAAGCTAATTTTCGTATACGAAACTCCATTTCTAATTTATATGCGAATCCCATTAAATGAAAGTTAATAACTTAAAAGTGAATTAATATGAAAGATTTATTGAGTACTACATATCTTTAAAAAAAACAATAATGCAGACAGTAGTTACAATGATCACAGTTACATTCTTTAAAAAAAAAACTACGAATATCTTGCTGAACTGCCAGTTTTGCGGAAAGTTCAAAGAAATGTTCGTATTTATTCAGTCCACTAAAAACTTCATCAGGAACATTTTCCGCGAATTGAAGTCCACGACGTATTGTTTTAAATGCCAAAAATTGGGAGATTTTATTCTAAAGTGGAATAAAATCTCCCAATTTGTCTTGAAAAAAATTTCGATATATAGAGATTTTTTTGATATATAGAAACAATTTTTCTATGTAATGAACATGGAGATTTGCTAAGAGTTCGATATGGGAAGTTCGATATATGGAGGTTCAACTCTGTGTATAGATATATATATATATATATATATATATATATATATATATATATATATATATATATATATATATATATATATATAGAGAGAGAGAGAGAGAGAGAGAGAGAGAGTTGGTTGGTTGGTTGGAGTTCATTCCGGTTAATCGGACCACATCGGTACGCGATCATTTTGGTCGTAATAACCGGTTCGTCCGATTACACGAGCATGCCCTATTAGGCTTATGCAATAGGATTTATTTCGGCTCTTTAGGATTCGGTCCGAATAAGCGGTGGTCCAATTAACCGGACTCGACTGTATATATATATATATATATATATATATATATATATATATATATATATATATATATATATATATATATATATATATATATATATATATATATGAATTCAACGCTTGTTACAACAATCGACTATTAAAGCGACTGTACCAATACAACGACTGCTTCAAAAAGGTCCCAAATGGAATCCCCTTTAATGATAATATTTTTTATTTTCGATACAACGACCCCTCGTTATAACGACCTTTGGTATGCAAGGGCTCGCTATAACGAATGTCGAATACACACACACACACTCACATATATATATTTATATATATATATATATATTTATATATATATTTATATATATATATTCTATCTCACAGAGTGCAGACTGACAATAACCCGCTGAAATGCTAAGGTATCGATACGTGTTCCGCGCTCAATGAGGCATGCCGAGTCTATCTTGAGGGTACACGTGGAACCTTGATGATTAGCGACGACTAACGAAGTTATCGCACACATTTCAGTCCGTAAGCGCACTTTACCCCACTTCTGGCTCTTGGCGTCTTTAAGGACGGATTATCCAGCGGATCAGCGCCAAATCCCACAGGTGTTGATTGGGAATTAATCTCGAGGAAAGAGGGGAGGACACGGGCCCGAAATCCGAGCGAGATTTCAAAAAAGCACGCCAGGAAGTTGGCCCGGGGGGATTACGGGGGGGGAGGGGGGACGGAGAGATGTGCATTATGGGTAATAAAGGTGAGATCGGCGGCTTCTGAGGGAGTCGGTAGGATTAGGAAGTCTCTGATTTATTCCCGCCGTGTTCGAGAAATTAAGCGCAGGAGAAGAAGAAAATAGATAAGAGTAAATCGAATGGAGCATGAAATCTCCATTGAAGTGTTTAGGGACGTGCTTTATGGCGCGTGAAGATGAATGAGTGAGTGAAGAAATATGAAGAATGTATGCAGAATTTCGCATAGAATATTATCCCGGTAATGCTTAGTTTAAAATAAGACGTCAAATATGTTTATGAAGAAGGAAGGGATGATTGTGTGAAAATCAAGTTAAAAGCATCATTACAAACACTACGTTGTGTCCTTCCCATCAACAACAGCAGAGTGATACGCCTCATTAGCACCTTTCCAGCAATAGCGAAGTGATACGCATAATCAGCAGCTTATATCCAGGTATTTGTGCTACACTCCACTGCCGTGGAGTATTATCCGTGAGTGGATTACCCGAACATCACAAGAGGGGATTGGATAGAAACATGCAAATGACTCGAAAGAATGCCAAAATGGCTTGTGAAGAAAGAAATGTATCATTAGACACTTTGAAAGGTATACATAAGATTCGATTCACAAGAATCGAACTTTTGAGTGAATAAATTAAAGAAGCTGCTTGAGATATGCTAATTTTGGCATACGCGCTTGGTATAAATACCATGCAACTTGATTAATAGAGAGGTTGAAGAAAAGGTTGATAGATAAGCGAAGTAAGGGAGCTACGAGGTAATCAGCTCCAGGTGTTAACCGGCGCTTGTGCTTAGGGGGCCCAAAGTTTACGTGGCAGAACTGCTGGTTTGACTCTCTGCTGGTTTGTGAGTATGGCCAAGTGTATTTTTATTGAATGCTAATATATATTCCGTACAAGTAGTACGTATGCTTATTATTGAAAAGCAAAATCTATATGTACAACGAATTAAATAAACATTGTTTCATGTATAAACTGTGTTTGTATCAAATTCAAATAGAGTGCCCCTTAGTAGAAATCTCTATAACTTTAATGTCAGGAAAACGAGAAAGAAAAAAAAAACTGAAAGAGAATTACTAAAAACCTCTTAAAAGAAAAACTTAAAACAAACTGAAAAACGAAAAAATTTTTTTGAGAGAAACTGAAAAATTATTTTAGATAATGGTCTTAAAACTTATTTATTTATTTATTTACACACACACACACGTGCCCGAAAAGCGACACATCTCTGTCTCTCAATTTGTCCACCTGAGGGTAGTTGTATCAGTTTAATTGTAATATATATATATATATATATATATATATATATATATATATATATATATATATATATATATATGTATATATATATATATATATATAGTGGAATCTCGATCAATTTTTTTCGAGGAACCGACTAAACTGAACGATCAACGCGGGAAAACGATAGATGCGAGAACTTAACAAAGCAATATGATCATCGGGGCTGGGTGAAATAAACGATACATACCAAAAAACGATGATTCGGAGAACGATCGATCGAGATTCCACTGCATATATATAAGAAGGAAAGGTTTGGTTTGGAGCACCACAGTCGACTTTTTGCTATACAAAGGCTCATCAGACCGGGACCTACAGTTTAAAGCCGATTCCGAACGGCTATAAACATCCATGCCAACCCACGGGACTCGAACCCACGGGATCTGATCCGGAATGCCAGCTCCCTAGCCATTCGACCATCCCCTGGCCTATATAAAGGAAAGAAAAACTTGAAAAAGATACCTGGTAGAGGAAAAATTTAAGGCAGGCTGAAAGAAGGAAAGAGAAAAATCAGAATAAAAACTGATATTTTATGTAAGTTTAATGTACAAGGAGAAACTGCAAAGCACTGAAAAGAAGAAAAAAACTGCAAAAGAGAGAAAAAAGTAAAAGAGACGAAATAGTTAAATTCTTCGCAAGGTTTATCATTTTTCCAAATGTAAACCCATTTTAAAGTCCCTAAATACAGTTTATTAAAAACCTCTGACAATAGTTCTTAGTGGGTGAACGGAGCATCGCCCTCCACTGGGGGGGGGGGGGGAAGGCAAAATGAATGGTTGTCCCCTACTCCCGCTTTCTAGAGATCCCCGAAGTGGGTATCGATGGAAAAGGTATATATAATACATTAAGAAATATATAAAAAATTGAATGAAAATGGCATCAGACGCGTTTTCATCTGATTTTATGAAGCGAGTTTTCTGACACAGAATTTATCGAACAAATTTTCACTCAGCTTCCGTCAAATGTCTTTTTGCATTAGTGTGGAGTCGGACTAAATTGAAATTTAGCGAGCCACCCCTATTTGGCAGTCACCCCTCTAAACGGCCACTTTTTTTCGGAACCATGACTGTCCACTATAGAGAAGTTTATATATATATATATATATATATATATATATATATATATAATCCTCTCTAGTATACGAACAGTACAGTGCTGTTGACAGGACTGTACAGTGCACTGTACTTGGCAGTACTTATTTAATATTTTCAAAAACAGCCTCATATAGTAGTTTTTCCGCCCACACTTGTAATACAGCCGGGGAATTTAATTCCGATCATGTCTTGTCATTTACGCGGCATTACGCCCGCTTTCAGATTACCGCGCGCGTGTGTGCAGACTCTTAATAAGGTCATCATTACTCGGATTATGATGGGTTTTTATACGAGGTTTACAATAATCCGCATTCCGCTTCCCTTTACCTATAACCGTGGTTTTTTTAAAAATCTCTTTTGTGGTTTTAACTGGATGTTTTCCCCTCATGTGAGATACGTGTGAGAATTTTTTTTTTTTTTTTAAATGCATGATGAGCCGTTGAAGCTTCTTTTCACGAAATAAGTCCGCGTGCAGTGTGAAAAAGGAGGAAAAAAAAAGAATTCTGGATATGTATTGTTCGTGTCGAATAGTAATTGGACGCTCGCTGAATTTGATTAACTCCGAAACTAAGATTTTGTACGCATGACAGGAGGCATGGAAAAATTTCTGCAATATTCTTTCTTTTTCCTCTTTTTGTATACATATATTTATAATGAAACCTCCATATATATGGATTTTAAATGTGCCTGTTGCACTAATCGATCCATGAGGAGAAACTATAGGTTCGGGAACATATGAAGGTATATTATCATCGAGACTGGAAGAAATAAACGACACATACGGGAAAACGATTGCTCGGGGAACGATCAATCGAGATTCCACTATATATATATATATATATATATATATATATATATATATATATATATATATATATATATATATATATATATATATATATATATATATATGGAAGTTGAGAGAAATTCATTCTGGAAGGCAACAGACTTCGAACTTGAATTATTTAGATGTCTTGATGGTTAATAAAACAAAAATCTTTATACAGTCCATGCTCGTTATAAAACTCGTTACAAAACGACTCCGTGTGTCGTTATAACGATTGGTTGCTGTATCGACAATCTAAAACATGTCATTAAAGGGGGATGCCATTAGGGACCTTTTGCACCGGTCTTATATATATATATATATATATATATATATATATATATATATATATATATATATATATATATATATATATATGTGTGTGTGTGTGTGTGTGTGTGTGTGTGTGTGTGTGTGTGTGTATGTGTGTGGTTGGTACAAAAAGTGCCTATGTCAGTTTTGTCCAAGATGACTTTGTTTGCTGATATCTCTCTGAAAAAATATTATTTTCAATGTCAGATGTACCCAAGTCTGTCCGATGCTTTAAAAGTGTTTTCTAAACCATTGCACAGACTTGGGTACTTCTTGCATTGAAAATAATATTTTTTTAAAAACAGATATAAACAAAGAAAGTCATCTTGGAAAAAACTGACTTAGGCACTTCTTGTGCCAAACCACAGACATATACATAAATAAATAAATAAATAAATAATAAAAATTATTAACTGTTTAATTGAGTGCCTAAATCTCGGAAGGTCTTGGGTATTATTCTCTTGGGAGGGCCTACATTTAATTGAAGCTAAACTGTGACCACTTAAATGAACATCTAAAACCAGTCTTCTGCAAGGGTCCACAGCTTGTTCCATCTTCTTAGACCAACTAAACGGATGTTCAAAGCCAGAAATATTCCATGGGGGTTTTAGCTTCCCCGCTGAAACAGCTAGTGGAATTCGAGAAATATTGCGACATCACAGTGTCGGACGTCATATCTCTTATGTAAATCTCCCCTGTCCGAAAACAGCAGGTAAACACATTTCGACCCGCGTTCTGACAATGGCCCTGTCTATTGTTCTCGACTAATTCGATTAAGACGTTACGCGTCCACATTATGCGCTCGTCTAAGCTGTCTCAGTTTCCTCGTTCGGTTTTTATCAGCAAGGCCGAGGACTCTTTCTAAGGTAGATCGATGAAGTGCGAAGAAAGTCGAGTTCCTAAATGGGAATAATTGGGGAAAACAACCTGTGATTCGAAAGTGACTAAGATAACGAGAAGTGCTGACGTTTGTTTTTTTTTTTCGAGTGAGAAAACAATTTATGGCTGTTTTCCTTCATGTGTGTGTGTGTGTTTTTTTAAGTTAGCATTCTTTTTTTCCCCGTGTTACGCAAAGACGAACTACTGAATATATTTTTACCATGTTTTTTATTACCTCGCTTTCTTGTTTGTTTGTTTGTGTGTGTGTTTGTCCCGTACAAATCTTGCAATCGATTTTTAACTAACTTCCAGGCAGCAAGAAGCCTATATGGACCTGGGTCTATCACTTCCCGGTCAGGGGGGGGTATTAGGAACAACAACATATACTTTTAATTATGACAAATTGTTCCCTCTTTGGCCACTTTACTGTCCCTATCATATTTTCCGTCGTTTGCCGTCGGCGTTGTTGGCATCGCTGATGAAGAAATCACAGGATTAATAAACTTGTTTACGTTATATTAATTTATTACCATGCTTTTATTAACTCGCTTTCTTGTTTGTTTGTGTGTGTGTGTTTGTCCCGTACAAATCTTGCAATCGATTTTCAACTAACTTCCCGACTAGCTAGACATTTGAAACTTTTAGAAGAGCTCAGAAAACGATGACAATGCATTCTTTTGATACTTTTAGCCATCTTTGACCAGAATTGAATTCCTTTTCATTTAATTTGTTTTGTAGACTGGTGCAGCCCTCTATCGGCCGGTACGGGAACGAAAAGTTAAACGCGAGTTAACGTCCAATTAACTTCATTTTCTTTCAAGTGGATGGGATAATTCATCAAAAAATTTTTTAAAAAGTATTTATTAATACATAGAAGTTTATATGATTCAACAGAAAATTTACAAACATGGTATATAAAAAGTTCTTTTTATCTTGTAATTATTCTAATGAAATGTAGCCAGGGGATGGCCGTATGGCTAGGGCGCTGGCATTCGGTTCAGATCCTGTGGGTTCGAGTCCCACTGTTGGCATAATATTTGTAGCCATTCGGAATCGGCTTTAAACTGTAGGTCCCGATCTAATGAGCCCTCTCGTAGCAAAAAGTTGACCGTAGCGCTCCAAACGAAACCAAACCAATCTAATGAAATGTTTGTATGTGTGCGTTGTTGTATGTATATGTGTCTGCATAATATTGAAATGTTTAAAAGTGCATATGTATATATCTGCATGCTTATGTATACACGCGCACACATACTATATATATATTTATGTATATATAAATATATATTTTGTATATATATATATGTGTGTGTGTGTGTGTGTGTTTGTTTGTGTGTATAACTGCGTATATATATATGAGACAAGTATTTATTTATATATATATATACACACACACACACACATATATATATATGTGTGTGTATGTGCGCAATTTTACTATTAAATTACATTTATAAAAAGCATGCAAATGAAAGAAAAATATTTATTGTCGATATGAAAACGCAATTCATTCCATTTAACTTTAACTATTACCATTACGTTATAGTTAAGCGAACCTAAGGTTACCACTACGCTGACCATAGAGTTCACTTGTCCCAAAATTTTTCTTTTATTAAAGAAAGAAATTTTGATCTACATTCTCCTATCCCCAAAACCGTTTGTGGTCAAGAAAAACATATTCTTTTTTAAATATATGCTTCCAATATCGGACGTACAAGAAGATACTCATTTTTTACTCCTGAACATGAAAGTAATTGATACGACAGTTGATTTAATGTGCGGCCTGATTCTTTCTTTTTACATGTATATGCTTAAGTGTGTATCAGATGTCAGGCGGGACACCCATGAAGCTGATCGCTCTCTCTCAGTCAGTCATGATTGAAAGCGGTATTTTATACCAAAATATATGTACTAGGAACTAACATGCGAAAGTTATGTAAGATCTTTTGATGACTTCTGCTGTCAATATAGGTCACCAAAAAAAAAAAATGGAATGAATCGGGTACAGGGATTTGAAAAGTTATTTTTTTTTTATGATAGACTCCAAAAGTAAAAGAAATCAACGTATTTTATTCATACATTGAATGTTTTATATAATTTGATATAAAATTATTCAAACTCATGGCAGATAATCCTTGGGTTAGTCAAAAGGTATTAAAATGTCCTGGGTTAAGTAATATAACTGCGACTCAAATGAACATAGAACAGACAAACAGATTAACGAGTTTTTAGTATATATATATATATATATATATATATATATATATAAACATGTATGTAATTGAGCCCTCTGGTCTCTTATTTTGTAATGAAATGAAAGGGTGTTGTCAATATCAGAATTATAAAAGGAGAGATTAGTTAGACATTCCATACAGGTGAAAGTTTTTACTATCGTTAAAATGGGATTCATTCCTCCATTTTAGTGGACAATGGGCCCGAGGAAACGAACACGCACACGCACACGCACGCACACGCACGCACACACATATATATATGTATATATATACAGTGCCGTAACTAGGGAGGTGCAACAGGGGCACCCACTCAGGGCCAACTTGGAAGGAGGGGGGCCCAAATTGCTGTATTTGTTTTATTTTCCCAAACCTATTTAATTAAGGGGTCCAAATGCAAATTCTTGCCCAGAGTACCGGAATGGCTAGTTACACCACTGTATATATATATATATATATATATATATATATATATATATATATATATATATATATATATATATATATATATATATATATATATATATATATATATATATATACATAGAGAGAGAGAGAGGCAGAAAT
The DNA here is from genome assembly GCA_907164885.2 of Dolomedes plantarius. NCBI lineage: Eukaryota > Metazoa > Arthropoda > Arachnida > Araneae > Dolomedidae > Dolomedes > Dolomedes plantarius. The sequence goes on from OU015490.1 coordinate 15,248,054, forward strand.
TTCTCTGTGGCAGCCAGTCATAGTTCTGAAAATAATTGGCCAATTGGAGAGGTAGAAGTCAAAAAGACGATTCTTCCATAACGTAGACTTAAATCGGTTCTGAACAAAAGATGGCCATTAGGAGTAGCCGGCTAAAGTTTCACAATCTTTCTCTCTCTCTCTCTCTCTCTCTCTCTCTCTCTATATATATATATATATATATATATATATATATGTATATATATATATATATATATATATATATATATATATACACACACACAGACTTTCATCCCTTGAGTGGGTGGGTAAAATGAGGACCAAACATGCTTGGGAACTAAACTCTGGGGGTCCCACGTCAGGTTGGCCACCTGACTGAGACATAAGCTGTACGGCACCTCAAGTCCACGGTCAAGAAAGCGAAGATGGGCACCGCCGGCCTTGGTCCACAGTGGACTGTTTCGCTTTGATTTTAGCTTATATATATATATATATATATATATATATATATATATATATATATATATATATATATATATATATATGTATATATATATA
>OU015490.1:15253590-15403393 GCA_907164885.2 Dolomedes plantarius
GTGGCAACACTTAACGGAGGGATTTAAACTATTTCTGAGGCTTTTGCACGCTTTTCCTTAACAATAAAAGCAGTTTAAGGTGACGTCACTGATGCAACCGCTTCAGGCAGAAAATAAATGCCAACCATTTTCACATGTGGAGCTCTGATGTCATCAGTTTGCAAAGGTGATCATTTCAATATGAATTTAAGCAATGCATGCCTTTCGTTTTGGAAAGAGTTGAGATGAGACAAGCTGCATGCAACTGTCCTATAGGTCGAGAAAGTTGTTTGAAAAGTTCCCGAAACTCGGTTGGTAACTATCGGAAGTAAACGCAGCTGAAATTTTTGGTTCCAATTTACGAAAAGGAGCAGTGTTCGTTCAAATGATTCTGTAACACACCCTCTGTGTGTTAAAACTTTAAAAATCTCTTGCAATTGAACATTATCTGTTAAAACATAACAAACTGATTAGTTAGCAAATATTTAATCACTGAGGTAGTGGCGCACCCAGGGGGTGGGCCAAGGGGCCCTGCCCCCCCCAAAGAAATAGAAATTGCATTATGGATATTAAATTTGCATTATAAATATTTTTATCCATTCAATTCGGCCCCCTGCAAGATTAAATCCTGGGTGCGCCATTGCACTGAGTCTTTTGATACAAAGTCTTCTGATACAAAGTCTTTTACTATTTCTCGCTTCATTTGAACTATTTAACTACAAAAAGGATGTACTATGCAAAGATTTACATTATCATAATAGCTTACATTTTATTAAGTCATAAATGGCACTAATGAAAGCATGACCGCTCAAACTTGAATACGCAAAAGAGATGACATAAAACTTTTATTTTATGATGTTAGCTTATAATTCGAGTCACTGAAACGTTGATATTATTGGAATAAAGGGCAAAATAACGTGATCAAAACTTCGTCTGTGTCGATACTCGTGTCTAGTATTATAAATTTACATTTTATTATGCATTTTATTTTCGAATATAGCTCTAAAATATTCACTTTCTGATCGAATAGTGCTGTGGCTGATATTATTTGTTTTGTTTGGTTAAAAAATTCCCACAGTTAATAAATTATATCAACAGAATATTTAAAATATTCTCGATTCATTAAATAATCCCTCTTTTCTGCTCTCTAAAACCTATTCCTTTTAGTGTTACAGGAATTTTGCTGCTGTGTCGTCGATGAAAAATTTCAAAGGATTTAGCTCCCTTAAAAGAATCCTTCTACTTCAAATTATGTTACCCTTTAAAACCTATTTCATTTAGTGTTACAGAATTTATCTTCTGTGTCGTCAATGAAAAAATTTACATGATTCATTTCCCTTAAAAGAATTCTACTTCAAATTATGCTGACCTCTAAAACCCATTTCTTTTAGTGCTGTAGGAATTTCGCTGCTGTCTCGTCAATGAAAAATTTACATGTTTTATTTCCCTTAAACGAATTCTATTTTAAATGATGCTGTCCTCTAAAAACTATTTTTTTTTTTAGTGTTACAGGAATTTAGCGGCTGTGTCGTCAGTGAAAAATTTACTTGATTCATTTCCCTTAAAATAATTCTACTTTAAATTATGCTGACCTCTGAAACCCATTTCTTTTCGTGCTGTAGGAATTTAGCTGCTGTCTCGTCAATGAAAAATTTACATGTTTTATTTCCCTTAAAAGAATTCTATTTTAAATCATGCTGTCCTCTAAAAACTATTCCTTTTAGTGTTATAGGAATTTAGCTGCTGTGTCGTCAGTGAAAAATTTACTTGATTCATTTCCCTTAAAATAATTCTACTTTAAATTATGCTGACCTCTAAAACCCATTTCTTTTAGTGCTGTAGGAATTTCGTTGCTGTCTCGTCAATGAAAAATTTACATGTTTTATTTCCCTTAAAAGAATTCTACTTTAAATCATGCTGTCCTCTAAAAACTATTCCTTTTAGTTTTACAGGAATTTAGCTGCTGTGTCGTCAATGAAAAATTTACTTGATTCATTTCCCTTAAAATAATTCTACTTTAAATCATGCTGCCCACTAAAACCTTTTCCTTTTAGAGTTGCAGGAATTTAGCTGCTGTGTCGTCAATGAAAAATTTACTTGATTCATTTCCCTTAAAAGAATTCTACTTTAAATTATGCTGCCCACCAAAATCTTCCTTTTAATGTTGTAGGAATTTTGCTGTGTCGTCAATTAAAAATTTTAAAAGATTGATCTCCTTTAAAAGAATTTCATACTTTAAATTATGTTGCTCCCTGACTTTCACTACTGTAGTTATATATGATAACAATAAGGTTTAGACTGTGAGGCTTTATGTCTCGGAAATGCAAAATTTGTTATTATATCTAGCAACGAACACAACTTAAGCATTCGAGGTAAAATCTTATATAACAAAACTGTAGCTCCATCAATTTTCTCTTTTTCGTCAGTAATGCCTTTTAATAGCAATATTTCATTGTTTATCAACGGAGTCAAAAGTATTTAATTGCATTTGAATCAGTTGGTTTAAATAGACAAAATGAACACCGACATGGAAGAAATTATAATGACATTATCATGTCTGTATGTCTGTATTCCAGTAACACCAACGCTCCAGTATCTCTAAACTGATTTTTTTTTGTATTTTTAAAAAAGTGGAGCTTGAAAAAAATTCTGCATTTCGTACCATTTTTATGTTTAAGAGGAAATTTATAGCCTCATATAGTTGAAACCTATTTTGATTCCATTTGTCATTCAGCTAATCAAAATTGATGTTAAGAAAACACTTGGATATGTTATTAATTTTTTTTTTTGTCAAACCTACAACGCTTTCACCAATACATTTTTAAATATTCACTCAAGTTCCTTTTCTTATATACAGTCAATTTCTTCTACAACTACACATATGAGACACTCCACTCCAACTTTTATGCTAGTTTATAATATTAGTTTCATTATAAGAAAATATTTTAAAAAGAATATTTTATATAACATCTTATACTAGTTAATTATATCTTATTTATAATAAGGAAATATTTGAAACTGCTATATAACATCGGAAGTTCTTATACAAATTTATTATATTAGTATACTTATAAGTGAATATTCGAAAAGAATATTTTATTTGATAACATTCGGAAGATCTTAGTCGTTTTTAATCTAATTAAATTAAATTAGTTTAATTATAAGCAATTATTTTAAATTAATATATTACATTATAACATCTTATACTAGTTTATTATATCTTATTTATCATAAGCAAATATCTGTAAAGGATATGTTATATGACAACATCGAAAGTTCTAATACTAGTTTATCATATTAGTTTCCCAATAAGAAAATATTTGAAAAGAAAATGCTTTTTGATAACATTCTAAAGATCTTATAGTCGTATTTATACTAGTTTAATTACATTATTTTTATTATAAGCGAATATTTTAAGATATGTTATATGATAACATCGGAAGTTCTTATACTAGTTTATTAAATTAGTTTCATTATAAGAAAATTTTTGAAAAGAATATGCTATCTTTAACATTCTAAAGATCTTATCGTAATTTTTATTCTAGTTTAATTACATTAATTTCATTATAAGCGGATATTTTAAAATTATATGTTTTATAATAACATCGAAAGTTCTTATACTAGTTCATTAAATTAGTTTCATTGTAAGAAAATCTTTGAAAAGAATATGCTTATAACATTCTAAATATCTTAGTCGTTTTTTTACTAGTTTAATTACATTAACTTCATTATAAGCGAATATTTTAAAATATGTTATACAATAACATTCTAAATACCTTAGTCGTTTTTATACTAGTTTAATTACATTAGTTTCATTAAAAGAGAATATTTTAAAATATCTTGTATGATAACATCATAAGTTCTTAACCAGTTAACTATATTAGTTTCATTGTAAGGAAATATTTTAAAAGAATGTTATATAACATCAAAGAATGTTATATAACATCGATAGTTCTTGTACTAGTTTGCTATATTAGTTTCATTGAAAGAAAATATTTGAAAATAATGTTATATAATATGCGCGAAAGTTCTCCATTGCAATTTAATCATCTCTCTTGATTCACTCGTGATTAATTTTATCGAAAACGTTCGTACAATTTGAATTTCGTTAAACAGCATGCTTTTCTCAGGCTTATTAAGAGCCTCTTAATTTAAGCACACGTAAAATTTTCTTTACATTTCCCCCCCTTTCCAACGGTATAAAATATTAGCTAAAAATACTTCTCCCCCCCCTCTCCCTCCGCACCGTTGCCAGAGAAAAAGCACACGAGGCCTTCTTTTAATCTACCATCTCGTCAAAAGTTAATTCCTAGGATCAATTCTGATGTACCATGAAAAAAAGAAAAAAAACTTTCTTTCCATTGTTCTCTACTCATAGATTAAGCGAATCAGATAAAAAAAAGAATCGTGTAACTAAACTAAACTGCACGGAATGGTCAGCGGGGCCGCGTCAAAATTTGTTTCGATTGAATGTGATAAAGGTGGGCCAATCCGTTTTGATCGAGGCATGACTTTTTAACAGGTGGTCTGGGGAGGACCCAAAAGAATGGGTCCGCGGGGAATTAGGGAGGGGGGGGGGGAGGGTTATCGTTTGAAAGCCACCGCAAAATTTGAAATTTAATAAAATCAGGAATTGACAACAACAAAAAAATAATTATTATAGTTTAATTCAAATTCTGAAAACTGTCGTGTTCTATCCGATTTCTGACGAAATTCCTGTTCTGCCAAAAAATCCCTAATGTAGTTTCTGTGACGTATCTTACTTTCATTATAAGCGAATATTTGAAAAGGATATGTTATATGGCAACATGGAAAGTTCTTACACTAGTTTATTACATTAATTTCATTATAAACGAATATTTCAAAAGGATATGCTATATGACAACATGGGAAGTTATTCTAGTTTATAATATTAATTCCATTAGCAGCGAATATTTTAAATGGATATGTTATACGGCAACATGGAAAGTTCTTATACTAGTATATTACATTAATATCATTATAAGTGAATATTTCAAAAAGATATGCTATATGACAACATGGGACGTTGTTATTCTAGTTTATGATATTAATTCCATTATAAGCGAATATTTGAAAAGGATATGTTATGACAACATCGGAAGTTCTTATACTATTATATTACATTAATATCATTATAAGTGAATATTTCAAAAAGATATGCTATATGACAACATGGGACGTTGTTATTCTAGTTTATGATATTAATTCCATTATAAGCGAATATTTGAAAAGGATATGTTATGACAACATCGGAAGTTCTTATACTAGTATATTACATTAATATCATTATAAGTGAATATTACAAAAAGATATGCTATATGACAACATGGAACGTTGTTATTCAAGTTTATGATATTAATTCCATTATAAGCGAATATTTGAAAAGGATATGTTATATGACAACATCGGAAGTTCTTATATTTGTTTATTATATTAATTTCATTATATGCGAATATTTGAAAAGGATACGTTATGGCAACATCGGAAGTTCTTATACTAGTTTATTATATTAATTTGATTGTATGCGAATATTTGAAAAGGATTATATTAATTTGATTATATGCGAATATTTGAAAAGGATTCTTTATGGCAACATCGGAAGTTCTTATACTTGTATATTATATTGATTTGATTATATGCGAATATTTGAAAAGGATTATATTAATTTCATTATATGCGAATGTTTGAAAAGGATGCGTTATGGCAACATCGGAAGCTCTTATACTAGTTTATTATATTAATTTCATTAAAAGAGAATATTTGAAAATGATACGTTATATGACAATATGGGAAGTTCTTATACTTGTTTATTACATCAATTTCATCATAAGCGAATATTTGAAAAGGATATAATATATGACAATATGGGAAGTTCTTATACTTGTGAATAAGTAGTAATGTAATAAACATAATAATGAAATTAATAATGTTTATTACATTAATTTCATTATAAGCGAATATTTAAAAAGGATATGTTATATGGCAACATGGAAAGTTCTTATACTAGTTTATTATATTAATTTCATTATAAAAGCAAATATTTCAAAAGGATATGTTATATGACAAACGGGAAAGTTCTTACAGTAGTTTATTATATAATTTTCATTATAAGCGAATATTTGAAAATATATGTCATATGGCAATATGGAAAGTTCTTATACTAGTTTATAATATTAATTTCATTATAAGCAAATATTTCAAAAGGATATGTTATGACAATATCGGAAGTTCTTATACTAGTTAATTATATTAATTTCATTAAAAGCGAATATTTCACAAGGATATTCCGATGTTATATGACACCATCGGAAGTTCTAATACTAGTCTATTATATAAATTTCATTGTATGCGAATATTTTAAAAGGACATGTTATATGACAGCATGGGAAGTTCTTATACTAGTTTATAAGTTTCGTTATAAGCGAATATTTGAAGAGAACATGTTATTTGATATTGTTTGAAAGGTATTACAGTCTTTTTGATACTAGTTTACTATATTAATTTCATTATAAGAAAATATTTGAAAAGAATATGTTTTATAATACCATCGAAAGTTTTCCAGTGCAATTTGTAAATCATATAGAAAGCATATTTAATTATATGTTTTGATTCACTAAAGCAAAATCGCAGCCGTTTTACAGATAGTCAAGCAAATGCAAGATCAAAAACTTGGTTAATTTTTAAGTATTTACAAGTTTTTATGTTACTTTTATGTTAAATTTATTATTGCCATTAAGTTTTGTCGCTTTTTACTAAAGTCGTTTATCACACATAGTTTTTCTATTCAGAAAACTTAAACTCATTTTGCCCTTCAAAGGGCTGATTAAAAAAAATTACTTATTTTTTTTATTAACTAATTAATATATTTTTTGATAAGTGATCCCTGACCAACAATAGGTTAAGAACCACTGCATTAGAGAGTACTAACATACAATATCCTTTATACAGTAAAGTGTACATTAAATACATATATAATTTATTCTAAGTCAATGTCAAATGTTTTACATATAAAATACGTGAACATTACATTTTCAAATTCAGTTTTTCTATATACTTTCTTTCAGGGGTTAAGTGAGATGTATTCATAGCATGTTCTTCTATTCTTTATACTATTTTTAGCACTATTTTAAAGCACGACTGACAGTAACGTTTCGACCAAGATTGTCTATTCTACACATCATTCGAGTACCAGAAAACTAGCTTTTATATCTTCATAAATACAAAAACTTACTAACGTCATGAGATAATGTAGTCTTTCAAACACTTCATATTTAGGCAAAATGGTTTATTTCCAATATAATTTATTTCCAATGGTTTATTTCCAAGTTTCAAATTACAGTTAAAAAACGTTTATCACCGGTTATCACTAAGCACGTTGCACTAACTACTTTATTGAGATAAAATGTGATAAGTTTTCACACTACCATTGTAAGTGAAGCTTTTAAGAGATATTTGTCATGTAAAAACACCGAACTTCCCTCGAACTGGGAAACACACTCTGATTACCGAATATTTTTCTAATTCCATATACACATCTTAGAGGTAGATATATAAATGTTTTATAGTATTTCAAACGATAGCTTGGATTTTCTACGTTGTGTCTGATACTACTATGCAAATCAGGTAATAAACTCCTATAACAATAGAACACATTTATATAATTTTACAGTTACTGCATTAACTTGTCTCACTGTGTAAATTTGACACTTAAGTAGGAAAATAGTATACAAGAAATTTGTTTTTGTAAATTCTTTTATATTTTATAATTTATAATAATGGATAAGTTTTAAAAATATTGCTGCAATATATTTATACTTTGCACATCCTAAAATATTAAAATTAAGGAAACTTTTAAAAATAGACCAAGTGATATTAGTATACATAAAATTTAATTATTTAAACCTGTTATTCAAACTAGATCATTTCTGATGTTTATTATGATGAGTTGTTTATTATTCTCTTAAATTTCGGCTAAACAAAATACTTCTAGACTCCATTTAAATCAATCAAATCCTATGGATTTATTAACATAGTGCGGATTTTTTACTTCGCTTCTTATAATTTTTTTAAATAAAAAATAGCTGAGTTCTGTTTACTCATATTTAATTTATCTCATTACTTAATGTACAAAAGATGTTAGAAACAAACAATATATATATATATATATATATATATATATATATATATATATATATATATATATATATATATATATATATATATATATATATGGTGCCCGGTATAAAGGGCTTTAGTCAAAAAATGTGATTTAAATATACCAAGTTATTGGCTTTTATACCAATCGCAGAACAATAATTTCGACTTAGGTTTTTTTTTTTACAAAGAAATGTACTTTTGTATACAAAATTGATAGACTTAAGCCTTTTATACAAGTCAAAAGATTTTTTTTATCAATAGTAACAAATATCTAAAAATCACTTTTTTTGACTTAAGCCCGGGAACTAAATATATATGATAGAGAGAAATAGCAGAGTTAAATTCAGACAGGAAAGACAGTCAGCATAGTTATTATTCATTTGTAACGAAACAAAATCAGCATTCTTTTAAATATTTTCATATCTTCACACTTTGTACTAATTTCCTATCTGTAATTGCACTATCAGACATTAAATTACTGGACCGTGCTGAGCTGACAACTCCAGCGAGCGGTAAACACATGCTAAAATGAAATCGAGGGTTTTACTTTAAAGTAAGAGGTTCTGGCGAAGAAAAGTCAAACAGTCATTTCAAATTTGTATAGCACTAGCCTCACTATGCTAATGAAAAATGAACTGTAAAATTACTTAAGGATTTGGCAGTAGATCTCATTAAACACTTATCGGGACGTCGTTGAAGTTAATTTATTCAGGACTGAAGACGTTTGAGATCTTTTAATCATAATAAGATATATTAATTGAACAGATGTAGGAGGTGAAGGTAGTTGGTAAAATTACTGATTGACTGAACATCTTGTCTATAAGGGGATGCATGATGGAATACAATTTAGGATTTTACATTGAAAATCGATCGAGATCGCATGATAACGAGAAGTTCTAAGGGTGGTAGTTATTCAATTCGTGACAAAATATACTTAATGAATATTATAATATTATTAGACAACCGTAGAGAGTCCTTTGTAATGCCTAACAACCAACGTTTTGTGGATTGATTTTCTAGAAAACTAAGACAAATTAGAAGCTGAAATTTGGCATGCAGGCTTTCAATCGAACGTAGATTTGCAGAAGATTAATAGGGTGTTTCTTACGTTTCTCGTTAAAAGAGAGGGTCTCTTTTCGCGATATAGTGACGCGGAAGTGTATGTTTGTGTGTGCGTGTATGTATACACACACACACACACACACACACACACACACACATATATATATATATATATATATATATATATATATATAATCTAAAACGGTTGTTAAAGCGGCCTTCACTCGAGACCGAAAATCAAAATCGCAAATCATTCATGTAAAATAAAGAACGTCATAAAGTAGTGTGACCACCATTAACAACAACGTAACCAAATGATTAATAATTAAAAAATAAACTAAAAACCAATAGTTATACAGTCACCAAGAACCAGTTATTTAATAGTAAAAAAGAAAAGGAAGAAAAAGAAGAACATTAGAGGATTGCAAACACAAAAATCACCTTTATGGGCTTTGAAAAAAAACCCACTAAGGATAAAAATTAGCTAAATGGAAACTCAGCGATTCCATTCAAAGCCAGGCCTTTTGCAAGTATATTTTTGGGTATAGAAAACGGATAATTTTTTTAAATTTTTATATGCACAGTGTCAGTTTTTCGAGAACATTTCTCATGAGATATGGGCCAGAAATATGATTTTACATGAGCATTTTATAAAAATATTTAGAAGCAATAAGTTAAGACACAGACATATAGAGTATGAATTCCCTTGGTCATGTCATCATATATTTATCATATATCATGAATTTTACTTTAAAGTAAGAGGTTCTGGTGCAGAAAAGTCAGTCATTTCAAATTTGCAGGATTAGTCTCATTCTACTAATGAAAAATAACCTTTAAAATTATTTAGTGATTTGGCAACAGATCTCATTAAACACTTAGTGGGACATCGTTGATGTTTGATATCTTTTAACACTGTAGAAGTATGCCATAATAAGGCATACTTATACAGTGTTAAAATATCTTACCTTAATAAGATGTATTTATTGAACAGATGTAGGAGGTGAATAGATCCATCAAGCATACCCGGTACATTTTGGCAAAGGCTTATGCGACCGTTTAATTTGCAAAATACAACATATGTAGATTGAACGTTATTACACATAGAAGCAAACATTTCACTCTTGCTGGGTTTCTTTATAGTTTCCGAATAGATTCGGAATAATTTAAAAGAGGATTATAAGGTGCCTTATCGAAAGATTTTTGGCAGATCGATTTGTGTTAAAAATTTTACTTACAACACGGAACCGTATTTCGCCGAAATCTAAAATAAGCTTATAATTTTGTGAGGTAATCCTTTTCTAATAAAGTTTTTAAATTATTCAACTGAGACTATTACATCTAATACGCCACATAAGAGTATATTTTGTTTTAAGAAGCTAATTTCGAATGCTCTAAAGTCTCGTAAACTTCAGTATAGCAGAAATAGTTACTGTATTCTAAAATTGGCGTGATTCGAAATAAATGTAGAATCCATCAGGTAGTTACTCTAATTCTTTTTCGCTGCAAAAGGGGCATAGATGAAAGAAGCTTTTGTTTCCGAACTTGATATAATTATGACCATATACAGCATTCGTATTAAAGAACTTTGCGAGCAAACACTAATCCCAAATTTATCCTGCAGTACGATGCGATGGAATCTCTAACAGTGGACATGTTGTGAACATTTTAGACAAGGGGGTACTTAATTTCTGCAAAATTGGATACAGACAAGGGACAAAATAGCAAGTATCTGTCGTTTAGATTTTTGTAATGGTAGTTTCTTTAACGCAGTTCAGCAGAATTAAACTCTGTATATGATAAGGGACTTGTTTATAATGACTGCTAAAAGCGTTCAAAGCTGTCTTAAAAGTTGAAAACCTCAAGATGGCGGAATGGATGGTATATAACTTTCATTAAAATGTTTTAGAGTCATAAATTGTATGGACAGTTCTTAAACATAGTAGACTCTCTGCGTGGGGTTAGAAACTCCTTTATAAAATTTATTAAAAGCGTTCAAAGCTGCCTTCAAAGTTGAAAACCTCAAGATGGCGGAAAATTGTATATAACTTTCATTAAAATGCTTTAGAGTCATATAGATTGTATTGAAATTTCTTTAAAATAGCACAATAAGACTCTCTGTGTGTGGCTAGAAACTCATTTGCTAAATTTATTAAAAGCGTTCAAAGCTATCTTCAAAGTTGAAAACATCAAGATGGCCGAAAATTGTATATAACTTTTATTAAAATGCTTTAGAGTCTTTTAGATTTTCTTGATAGTTCTTAAAACTAACACAATAAAACTCTCTGCGTGTGATTAGAAACTCGTTTATTAAATTTATTAAAACCGTTCAAAGCTACCTTTTAAAGTTGAAAACCTCATGATTACTGAAAAACATTTGTTTGTAACTTTCACTAAAATTCTCCAAACCTGCTATCGGAGTTGAATAAAACTCCTGAAATATGCTTGCTGTTAACTTTCAGTTTTAAAGAATTCAGTACAACAAAACATATTTACTTTTGCTATAGATTTTATGTAACATGGTTTTCAGTCAGATGAAATTGTCAAAATGTACCTTGTATACAAGGAAGTTTAGTTCTTGTACTCAAGAAATATCCCGAGGGAAGTTTAGTGTATTGAAAACGGAATCGAGGCTCCTGGTGTACCAAAGAAGTTAAATATTTCCAGCACGGGTGTCGTTGGTAATTGTATTAATTGTTCTCTGGCAAAGTATACGACTATTACAAAAAGTTAGTTACTGTAAACCTGCTTACAGGAAAACGTTTACTATAAGTGCCCAGTCATCAAAGCAGATGAGTTTAAAATGTATAATGAAGGGCATTTGAATTTACTGTGAAGTTTATATGAGATAAGCTTTAAAAAGGCATCATGTCATAATTTATACTCAAGGAGGGAAAGGTAATCAAGCTTTTCATCCCATAAATGTATATAGCAGTCCCCATATAGCGAACTTCGTTTTAACGAAATTTTCTTTTAACCAGAACATTGATACCTGCAAATTTATTTTAATAATACGAATATGATATCTTTGAGTAAATAACATTTTTTTACGATGTTAAGCATTTCGAATTTAAGTATTTCAAATTTCTATTTTACCTTTTTTTTCGATCTCCGATGTATGTGTAATGTGTTCTCGTGCGGGTAGAAATTAATAATTTTTCATAAAGATTTTTATATTTTCAATAAAAAAAGTATTTTTATAGTAAACCAGCAGGCGTAATTTTTTTAAAAAATCATTTAAGAATTTTTATGAATTGCGAAACATTCACTTTTATCTCATTTGAAATTATGTAAATTGACTTTATCAAGCTAATCTATTTTTTGAACAATTTCTTTTAATTTCTCGCGCATTCTTCATAAGAAATATAGGTAAACAAGTTTCATTAGATTAAGGCTTCGCTGGTTATGAAGTTCATTTTCTCTTGTTCAAAAATTTAGTAACTGCTATTCCGTTAACTATGACTAATAGTTAGGTTTAGTTTTTTCCATAAATTTTCATTATATTGAATCCCATTCGAGAGAATTTTATTTCTGCTTAACGTATTTCCCTTGTAGAGAAGTTTTTAATGGTGGAAGTAGACGCAGAAAACCTCAGGGAAAAATACAGGAGAATTTGGTGATAAAACGCCGGATTCATTATGTAACTGCCGCAGCACCGGAGTTCGGCACAGAGGGTAAAAGCTGTTTTTTTTCGGGTAATTCAGAAAATTATTGACGTTTTAGGTATAATTCCTCTCCGTAAGGCACGGCTAATTTTTGGAAAATTTCATTGTTAAGAGAACTTGTGTTCGAAGCTTCGAGGAATGCGGAGCTAGAAAATCCTCGCTTCTGACATAAGCTGGGTCTGATTTGAATAAATTTTAGGTAAAACACGACATGGTAATCTATCATAAGAACAGTTCAGTTGGAAACAAAGTCAATGTTAGATGTGGTTATAAAACCACTTTTTTTTTACAGATATATATTTAAGATTTCAGTTTCTAAATTTTGAAAGAAAGTTATATATATATATATATACAGTCGAACCTCCATATATCGAACTCTTAGCAAATCTCCATGTTCATTACATAGAAAAATTGTTTCTATATATCGAAAAAATCTCTATATATCGAAATTTTTTTCAAGACAAATTGGGAGATTTTATTCCACTTTAGAATAAAATCTCCCAATTTTTGGCATTTGAAACAATACGTCGTGGACTTCATTTCGCGGAAAATGCCCCTGATGAAGTTTTTAGTGGACTGAATAAATACGAACATTTCTTTGAACTTTCCGCAAAACTAACTGTTCAGCAAGATATTCGTAGTTTTTTTTTAAGAATGTAACTGTGATCACTGTAACCAATAACTGCATTATTGTTTTTTAAAGATATGTAGTGATCAATAAATCTTTCATATTAATTCATTTTTTAGTTATTAACTTTCATTTAATGGGATTCGCATATAAATTAGAAATGGAGTTTCGTATAAGAAAATTAGCTTTATTTATTTATTTTTTTTAGAAGAATTATGATATGACTAAGCTCAATTCTATATATCGAAATTTCTATATATCGAATTTTTTTCGCGCAATTTGCTACTTCGATATATGGAGGTTCGACTGTATATATATATATATATATAATTATTAGAAGTTATATATATAAGAAGTGTCTAAACCAGTTATATCCAATATGACTTTGTTTGCTTATGTGTCTTTAAAAAAATATTATTTTCAATGTAAGAAGCACCCAAGTCTGTACAACTGTTTAGAAAGCACTTTTAAAGCATCCGACAGACTTGGGTACTTATTACATTGAAAAAGATATTTTTTCAAAGGGACATAAGCAAACAAAGTCATCTTGGAGAAAACTGACTTGGGCACTTCTTGTACCAAGCCACAGATATATATATATATATATATATATATATATATATATATATATATAATCCGTGTGTCGGAGGTAAAGGTCACCAGGTCTATTATATACAAGTTTATGTTTTGTGTTAAGTTTATGTTTGAGTGTTTAACATTTTTCTTACATATTTTTCAAGCTTTTTTTAGGGGTGCAAAGATGTAACTTGTACACTTATATAGAAGCAACTAATCCAGTGGAAATGTCCAATCATTGTATCGAGGTAAACAGGACTAAATCGGTTTTATTTTAACTCCTCTATAAAATTCAGTCATTGCAACTTAGTTCCTTTTACATCCGGGACACAGATATATATAAAGTTTGCTTTCTTAACGGAGCTTTGAGAAACTTAATTTCATCAAAAAAAAGACCTTTAGTAGTAACGTTATGGGATGCTACTATTGTCCTGAATTCGATTATAATAGAACTTTTAACAATTTTGCGTGTTCACGGCAAAAATTTATCATGTACAGATGGAAGATAAGTCTGAACATGGAAAGACAATGATAAGCATCTTAAACCTACCTATAACAAGGCGGAGAACTTTTGAGTGTATAAGATTACCCCGTCAAAATTTATCTGAGCGAGATTGGCCACGATAGGTGACAGAAATATGGCAATCCTTCTACGTAAATCTCGTACGCAAGACTGACTAGTATCGTTCACGACGCTGCACCAACTCCGCTTTCGTAAGAAATCACCGCAGAAGTCATGAATCTGATTACATGGCTTTCCGCACAGCGGAGCAATTATGAGTTAACGATCGTTAGATGTTTTTAATGGTGAGTTATCTCCTGTTCGCTGAGCGGGATTTAAAACAGACTTCATTAATCTGTCCCGATAAGAAAGTATTGATTAATGTTTATACTTTTATGGCACTTTCCCTCCTTGGGCTAACCGACGTTTTAGAAAAATATAGGTTAGGCTGATTTCCATGCACAAAAAGATGCTCAACTATGTAAAATCGCCTCGTTTAGGGTGGTCGCACGAAGCAATTACAACACTGTTGTGGCTACCATATATCGTCACATCAGAGCCTACAACTAAACGCTTAAAATTTATAGTTTCGAGTAATTTTTTTTTATAACGTAAGCTCTATGGCTTCAGATAACTTAAAATAATATTATTATACTCACCTTAAAAATGGTTTAGTCGAAAATTTCATATTTTTAGTTAAGGTCAATAAAAAAAAACAATATATAGAACTATTTATTTATTGCTCAATATTCTTTAAGAAACTAAAAGAGAAAATATTGGGTGTTAAAAAATCAAGTAACGCCATAAAACGCTTATAGCATGGCACAGTTGCATCTAAAACTATGACTCTTGATAAACGTCTTTTAAAAAATGTCAATTTTCGAGTTATCTAATTGCATCACTGAAGTGACGATATAAATTAATACACTTTCTAAAAAATGACAGTTTTTCTGAGTTATCTAATTGCAGCACTGAAGTGACGATATAAATCAATACACTTTCTAAAAAATGTCAATTTTTTGAGTTGTTTAATTGCAGCACTGAGGTGACGATATGAATGAATACACTTTCTAAAAAATGTCAATTTTTTATTTATCTAGTTGCAGTATTTAGGTGATAGTATGTATTGGTACACTTATCCAAAAAATGCCAATTTTTCAGTTATTAGTTGTGGCATCAAGGTTACAATATGAATGCATATAAAGAACGCCTGATTTAAAAAAGTTTTGCATTTGAATATTTGAAGCGAGTGACGTTATTTTCATCTGCAGCTATTTCCGAAAAAAAGTTCTACCTTATCCATGTACTAGAAAATTCCCAACGCATCAGTCTATATATCTGAAATCAGTCTATTTTATAACTTAACGAAACAGAGTAATAGTTTTATACAGAAATGATCAGACATTGAATTAACTAACTAATTAATTACGCATTCTGTGCTTTCCACCTCCGTGTTCCGGGATGTTAGAAGATGCAATAAGAAGTTTGAATAGTAATTCTGAGCAAAATTATAATGTCTCTCTGGATCTAATGTCATCTGAATACAGAAATATAACAGTTTATGGTCGAATTTTGACATCTCTCGGAGAGTCCGTCAAGTTGAAAGGTTAACATAAAACCCCTCTTAACTTTGATCAGTATTCGGAAACATTTAAGTGGGAATCTCATTAAGTATCAATTTCAATCAATCTCATGCAGAAATGGTCAGACAGTCTTTAAATTAACCACGCATTCTGCACTGTTAAAAGACTTAATCAGAAGCTCGAACTGTAATTTTGAGCAATATTACGATGTCTACTGTAATCTGAATACTATAGAGAAATCACTGTTAATAGTTGAGCTTTTATTCCCATATCCCCCAAAAAGTTACTCAAGACGAGAGTTGTCATAAAATCCGTCATAACTTAAACACTTAATGTTGTGGATATATTGTTCAATCGCAATCAATATCATACAGAAACAGGCATTCAATTAATCGATAACGAATTCTGTTCTCTTCTCGGCGTTCGGGGATGTTAGAAGACTTAATCAGCAGCTCGAACTGTAATTTTCAGCAATATTACAACGTCTAATGTAATTTGAATGTTGGGAAATTATAGTTTATGGTTCTGATTATAGGTTATGAATTCTCTCTCTCAAACCCAGAGATTTACTTAAGATGACAGGTTGTCAT
Source organism: Dolomedes plantarius (assembly GCA_907164885.2). Lineage (NCBI taxonomy): Eukaryota > Metazoa > Arthropoda > Arachnida > Araneae > Dolomedidae > Dolomedes > Dolomedes plantarius. The sequence goes on from OU015490.1 coordinate 15,270,351, forward strand.
AAGCATCTCACAACTTTGGACAATAATTCCACAACATCAAGTTTCGATTTCATTTAGTGTCAATCTCATACAGAAATGGTCCGACATTCAAATAATTAATTACATATTCTGTACTCTTCGAAAGCCCGGACTATTAATTTTGAGCAATATTACGTTGTCTAGTGTAATCTGAATATGGAGAAATTGTAGTTAACGGTCGAACTTTCATATCCGTCCAAAAGTTTATCAAGAGGAGAGGTTGTCATAAAATCCCTTATAACTTTGAATAACATTTTCACACCATTAAGTGTCAGTCTCATTTAACACATGAAGTTTCAGTCTCCATTAGTCTCACACAATTAACAATAGTCTCACACAATTAAAAGAATATTAATTGTCAGGCGTCCAATTAATAAATTACACATTTTGTACTCTTCTATCGGGTTCAAAGTGTGTTAGAATACGTAATCAAAAGCCCGAAATGTAATTCTGAGCAATATTACAAAGTCTAATGTAATCTGAATGTTGAGAAATTACAATTAATAGTCCAATTTTCCCATTCCCCAAAGAGTTTATTCTCAAGACAAGTGGTTGTCATAAAGCCTCTCATAACTTTGAACATTTGCACAACATTAAGAGCAAAACCCTTCATAACTTTGAACAACAATTCCACAACATTAAGTGTCAAAAATTATCAGACATTCAATTGATTAATTACGTGTACTTTCCCCCTCGGTATACGGGGGTGTTAGAAGACGTAATCAGAAGCTCGAACATTAGTTCTGACCAATATTATTATCTCTAGCGTAACCTGAATTTATAAAAGTTACAGCTAGTAGTCTAATTTTCCCCACACCCCAAAGAGTTACTCAAGACAAGAGGTTGTCATAAAACCAGAAATAACTTTGAGCAATATTTCTACAATGCTAAGTGACAACTTCCCATACAGGGTTAAGCTTTCGAGAATAAAACCGTTGAGATAACATATAACATATCCCTGCTTATAACATATCTCCGGGAAATATTTTACCAACATTTAGCCATAGGTATCAACCCGACATTTATCTCCCTGTGCAACGAAAGCTTTAAAGAAGAAAACAATATACAAAGGTGTCACGACACATTCGAATGTGTCTCGATAGAGAGGGAATTTTAATGCATCGAAAACAGAATCGAGGCTCCTGGTGTATCAAAGAAGCTAACGTAACGTAAGTTAACGAAGCTTAAGTGGCATCGCTGGCAATTGTATTGATCGTTCTCGAGCGAAGTACAGGGCTATTACACAATAGCAAATCTGCTGACAGGAAAAGTTGTAGGAAAAGAGCCAAGTAATCAAAACAGATGAGCATAAAATGTTTAGTGGAGGGTATTTGACTTTGCTATAAACATTCATACGAGAGAAACTTTAAACGGAGCACACATTAATTTATATTAAAGGAGAGATAGGTTATTACGCTTCTTACTCCGCAAATGTATATACAAAACAGAACTCCTGTACAACGAACACCCATTTAGCGAAATTTTCTTCGAACCGTGACATTACCTACAAATTAATCTCAATAATATACGAAAATTAATATCTATATTTCTTTTTATTTTACGATTGTTAACCAGTTTTAATTTGGAAATGTGTAACGACATGATTTTTCACAAAAGTGACGGAAAACGTGCTACAGTATGGATATATTGATGCCCGGGAAAGTTAAGAACAGCTCTTTACAAACAGAGGAGACCTGGAATTTGGAAGGAAAAGTTGGTTCAGAGTTAATTTTTCTAAAGCCTGGAACGGTTTAGGATCAGTTGAAGGTTTTAATTAATAATTATACGTCCTGCGCAGTTAGAATAGTATTTTAATTGTTGGATTTTAAGATCAGCTTGTTCAGTGTGTTTAATCTCGGAGATAGTAAATGCGTAGTAGTCAGCTTAGAATTTGTTTTGCGAGGATATTACACCCTACATAAAAAAAATACTGTCACATGGAACGTGAATTCTGATTGAAGTAGGAGTTGATTTAAAGAAATGAATTTGTCACCGAAAATAAGAGGTTGTTTGAAACAGAGAAGCATAATGTATACGAGTTATTACAAATTGGGAAAAAACAAAACAAAAAACTAATCTGTTTTTCGGTTACTAATATAGTTTAGGTGTTGAGTCACCAGCTAATCTCTTTTTCTTCAAGCTCCTAAGTAGCTTAGACATGCTAATGCTTCTGCGAGCAATTAGTGATACAATTGAGTAAAGAGGTAGGAAGAAAACACAATTCACTTCGCACAGGCTCTCGACTATAGCGTAGCTGTATAGAAGGCCTAATCCTAAAACCGATAAGGTCATTAATGTAAGAGTGATCTGGAATTCCAGTTCAGCTCTTAAGTTGGAAGAAAGTTGATGACTATTAACCAAAGATAGAATAATCATATCAAATGTGAGTGTTCCAGGTTTAAGTTGGAAGAAAGTTTATGGATATTAACCAACGATAGAATAATCATATCAAATGTGGGTGTTCCAGGTTTAAGTTGGAAGAAAGTTGATGACTATTAACCAAAGATAGAATAATCATATCAAATGTGAGTGTTCCAGGTTTAAGTTGGAAGAAAGTTGATGGATATTAACCAAAGATGGAATAATCATATCAAATGTGGGTGTTCCAGGTTTAAGTTGGAAGAAAGTTTATGGATATTAACCAAAGATAGAATAATCATATCATATGTGGGTGTTCCAGGTTTTGGAATAATTAAAGAACGCCAGTGGGCTTCAAATTTCAGAGATTAATACTGGCATAGGCATTTCACTATTACACTTGGTTGAAAAAAATAATCGACTCGGATTTTACCAAAAGTCCTTTAACACTACTCCTTTGAATAAGGGAACAAATTCACCGGCCAGTGCCCATCTCATTTAACCGCAGTAACAGACACCAGGGAGCAAAATTCGATTCACTGTATACATATAAATTCGCAGTTTCAGAGTTTGAGTAAAGTGTAGTAACTTTAGTATGTCTTAATAAAAGACTCTGTGCAACTTGAACATCCGTTATTGTGTAGAAGGAATGGTTCATTTGTCAGAACCATTGGTTAGGTAATTTTGGGAATTTTTAATTACGTTTAGGTTCGTGTCTGACTACAGAGGATGACGATGTAATCTTTAAAGTCTCCCAAATGTTATATATATGTATATATATTATAATAGTTTGTATATTAGTTTATATCAGCAAAATTATTAATATTTTTAATTTCTTAGTTCGCATTTGTTTTTCTCTATTTTTTTTTATTTTTACCAATTTAGTTGATACCAACGGAAATTTTAAATGAAAAATTAAATTTCAGCTTTCTTAGTACCCTTGCATAGCAAATTACGTTTCACTAGGCTTTTAGAAAAAGTAGATATATCTTTTTGTTTAATACATACTTTTGAAATATAAAATGAGAGGAATACATACACAATTACCTAATAAATTAATAATTGTAAAATATGTAAGGATTGTTTAACTCTTTTGTTTTGTCTTTATCAGATGGATTTATTTTTTTCTCTCATTTGCATAGTCTATAAATTTGTCAATATCACTTTTTCAAAGATGATAGACAGAGTAGATAGCAAATGTCACCTCTCTTAACGCCCGAATTTTGAACAAGATCTTTCCAAACGAACTTTATATATATAAAGAAATATTCATCTTAAATGAGTTACCACATAGATAATTTTGAACAAGACAAATGGTTAAGTATTTTTAGAAAATAATGATCTGTGTTTATATTATTCTTTTCCAGTTTCACTTCTTCCAATAGGCGGAAAGTAGCATTGTCTTACCATATCTATATATATAAAACAGTTCCGTAACTGACTCACTGACTGACTGACATACAACGCACAGACCAAACCGCTGGACCTAAAGGGCTGACATTTTGCATGGCGATTCTTCTTATGGTGTAGGGGTGCACTAAGAAAAATTTTTGAAAAATTCTTCTTAGATTGTTTAAAATTAAATTTTTAAGCTGTTTTTTGTAACTTTTTTTAAGTTTGCATTTAAAATAATAATTTGAGGGTTATAAAAATTTATATCACGAGAAAGATCATAAAAATTGCTTCAAAATGAAATATTTTTCGAAACTTTACCTCGATTTTCTGATTTTTGGTGAATTTTTAAAGATTCATTTTTAGAATTTAATTTATTAAAGGCCGATCACGTGATTTCTTTTTCTGGTACTTTAAATAAATTTATCGTCACGTGCATAACAACTAAATAGACAAAAAAAGTTTTCCTTACTAATGCAGGAAAATTAATAATGCATTAGTTGTCTTACTATATTTTAATTATATAACGGAATATTTAGAACAATCTTCGATTTTGAGTTTTATCGTGATATCTGAGCTAGGCTCGTCTCAAAGAAATATCATTTCTATAAGAAAGTGTTTCAATCCGGGTATTTCAAGAAATAGACATTGGAACCGCCGTGACTTGGTCAGTTACGTGTTCCGACTAGTCATTAGCACCCGAATTTCGTTCGATCGAACATTTAAAGAACATGCCACTCACCTCCCAGATTTGGTGATGACCATCTCCGTGCCAAGCGCGTGGAACTTATCCCACAGGTCCTTGGACTCGAGCGTCACTTTCGGATCGTCCTTGACGCCGTCGTCCTCTGGCTCCAGGGCCCTGAGGGGTCGCAGGTGGGGAGGGGCCCCCAGCAGCTCGTCGGGCCCCTTCGGGAAGAGGGCCCCGGCGGGCGGCGGGTAGCAGGCGGCCGCTGCTGCCGCCAGCGCCGGGTTGAAGGAGGCGGATAGCGCGGCCGAGAGGTAGTGGGGTTGAGTGAGGATGGAGTTGACGGAAAAGTCGGCTGAGCCAGGGTGCGGCGGGTGTCGGGCCGGCAGAAGGAACGGATGATACGCCATCCCCGGTCCGAGCTCAGACGACTCGTAGCGCATCGGGGGCACACCTCGAACGTCGTCCGACAACAACACGATATTCGACTGAGTCCAATCCTCGGACGATGATGTCCTGCAGGAAATGCTGCCACTGCCTCGGAGGACTCCCCGTCTTTTTTGGACACCTTTAAGGAAATCGTCTGACGGTGGTAAATTCTTCTCCTCCTCGCTGGACTCAGTCAGTTCTCGGAAAACTGCTAAAACGTTTGTCCGATTGCTGGATAGCAGCAAAACGGAACAGGCTGTCCGATTTGCTGGATAGCAGCGGAAATAAAAAAGTAATAATCCAAAGGTGAATAGTTGTTATACTTTCAGTCTAAGTATCACATCTGTTCTTAAATCGAATTTCTATGATAGTTGATGGCAGAGTTAAATGGATGTATGTCCATCGGTGCAGTCTCGCTGCGTCACTTTTGCATCACTCTTGTACGCTTTTCTCCGGAAGTAAATCACTAAGTACAAGTTCTCTGATTTCTTAATCAAAGACCTTTGAGTGCGATGGCCGTTAATGGCAGTTAAGGGCATTTCAGTCCACAGAGCTGTGTCCCTTCTTCACAAAGCTAAGGACCACATCAGAGTATTTTAATGTCCTGTTCCCCGAACAAATGCAAAAAGAAGTAAATGAACTATTCCAGAGTGATCAGGCACCTCTCTGATGCTTTGTTTATTTATTTATTTATTTTTAATTCCGCGTTCACCACTTTCAAACGTGTTCAACAACGCTTCCGTATACGATTTTCTAACAAATTCTGGACATAAAAATCGCTTGGCAGGGAAATTTAAAAAAAAATTGGAACTTTCCAGTTGCTCGGACGATAACAGAATATTTTTTTTTCTAATATCCCTCGCAGACAATGCCAGTTATTTATTTTTTTTTTCTTAATCGCAGACGATAATTGCGTACCTATTTTTTTTCTCTTCTTTTTATAATCTCTCTTCTCTTCGCACGTAAAAATCACTCATTAATCACCTCGACAACAAGTAGCCCGAAAATCGTCTGCCGTTTAAAAATTCCACTGTTTACGTTCGCCATCCGTTACGTCGTCTAAAGCAGGGAGATAGTGGTGGAAAGGGCCCCAGACGTGCCGTACAGCCACCTCGTTTCTCGGGCGGCCTGTGCGTAGACCGACGGCTCGGCGTGTGAAAGCGCGGCGCTGTGGACTTTGGCACGCTGTGGGGACGGTGCCGCTCTTGATTGGCTATTTGAGCGAGGCGGGCCAATCACGGCTCATTTCGGCGCGATCTCTGGCGCGGGGGAACGGGACGCTTTTGGGGCAGCAGGCGCCTCCACTCCACACCAAAGGATGCTCTCTCTCTCTCTCTCTCCCTCTCTCTTTTCTCTATCCCTGCTCCACCCCCTCCCCCTTCCTCCAGCAGCCTCTCTCTCTCTATTCTATTGAGAGATATCTGTATTCCAAATGTCGCACTCCTCGATATCGTTTGGCAGCGATTAATATTCGATCGTGCCCCCTACCCCCTTCTGGCTTCTTTTTTTTATTATTATTTTTTTTTTATATCCCGAATGTCGTTTATTTTATTATCTGGCAGTACGAGCAAATATCTGAACCTTTCTGAATTTTTTTTTTCCCTTCGCTTTTTTTTTATTTATTTATTGAATGGAGTGAATTGTATTTTCGACAATTTTTCTCTATTACAGTGCTCTCGGAGAGCACATAAATGTATTTCCAATTTTCCTTATCTCATTGCGCCGAGGGAGGGCTATGAGATCCCGATCGATTATTTCGAATATTTAGTCTTTGTTATGCGGCACTACGCCGACAGAATTTACAGCCAGTAAGATGAGAAATGGGATTTTTAGCGGCGTTGTTATCTCTTGTGTGTGGTGTTTATTTAATTTATTTCTTTTTAAATTTTCGATAATTATTCCAGATATTCGCGATAATAATTCCAGAAACTGTCAACTTAATTCCCGCTGACTATTTCTTTATTATTATTATTATTATTATTATTATTATTATTAAAACAAAAAAATTTAATTTAAAGTCGAAAATGTGAAAAATTTCACTTTGAAATTTAATGTTGATTTATAACAATAACTATTTCCTAACCGAAATTTTTTTTTGAGGGGGTTTACTAATTCAGATTTATCTCCAGTTAAACTTTTTTTTTCGTTAAATTTTAATTAATAATTCCAAACAAAGACCGCAGTTCAATGCCTTGAAAATATTTTAATTTTTAAAACACTAAAAATATCATTTTTCGATCGATAAGAATCGATTTAATTTTTCCTTTCTCAGGGGAAATAAAAAATTATATAACGTGTTAAATTATGTTTTTTTTTCTTTCAGAAAATCGCGGTTTCTAAAAAAAAAATGGTTAAAAATCTTTTTAATTTTTTTTTTTAAATCTGCAGAAGATAGTTCCACATACCTGTTGGTGAGGTTGATAATTCCCAGATTTTTTTTGTCGATTATAAAAAAAAAAATGTTCTAATGAATCGGAAAGGTCTGTTGAAACAATCGAATTAAAGTGATTAAACTCTGTGATTTTTAAAAAAATTTTTGCTGCATATCATTTTAAGTCCAGAAAGAGAGAGAACTTTTCTATTTTAAAACTTAATATTTAGGTTCTTCTATAAATCGTACTTGTGTTTTTCTTAGCTTTAAAATTCCAGTTTACTGTTGACTTAGTCATGAAATTGTCTTAAATGCTACACAGCTTGATTTTTGCTCGAAAACTTATCTTCCGTTAGCTGACTTTATATTAGAATACACCACCGTATATACGCGTTATGTGGATTCGAAATTTTCCAGTATCCAAGTAAACTAACTCACGCCACATGAGCTTGCCAAATACCACTTTCACTCTAGGAGCAACACCGTAAAACAAATCTCGCAGTGAAGTTAAATCCTTGTTGCATGTGTTAACCGTCAGAATCCACAGCGAATCCAGCAGTTAGTGGCACAATATCTGTCGACTAAATGTTCGGCATTTTCCGAAAACAAGAAAGCAGAAATCGTCTGCCACGGGTATATATCCACTTAAAATTTCCCCTTCATAGGAAACGATGCCACCACCAGCACGTCAATCGAGCGTCCAGCGAATGCGTCAAACGTCATAACTTAGCACGTTTTCCGAACACCCTAGACGGGCATGCAATGCCGACATATCCTCCGCGAAGTCCACAAATCAACTGTGACTTTGTTCTTCGGTGACAGCCTAAAGTCGTCTGTCGAAGTGACGTCGTCCGTGAAACAAAACAAAACAAATGTAGGCGGGTGTTTGAAAACGCACCGCGTGAAACCAGCAAAACAACCATTAAATTTTTCTCTTTATTTTTTTCCTTTGCCTTTTTTTCCCCCGTCAGTCACACATTTGGCGCGATCGGCGAGAAATTGGCAGCGTTGCGGACGGCCGTCCGAGTGTGGCAACCCCTTGTACGCGAAGCGCAAAACTCGCCGGTAGGAGTTGAGGGGAAAAAAGTATGCACATATTTTCTCTCAGGAAATTTACGGATGCGTCCGCCACTGCAAAGTTCTAGAGTTCTAAATATGAACACAAATAAGCATTCTACGAAATGACGATGATAAAAAAAAAAAAAAATTCCAGCCCGAACTTCTTTTTTCTTCCCCTCCAAGATAAAAATATAAAAAAAAGGGCAAAAGAATCTGGAAAAAGAAACCGCGACCGGAGCGCTAAGTCCTCAGCACCAAAGCCGACACAAGTGTCGCCGAAAGGGGTGGGATATAACACAAGTCCCGCCTCCTTGAGTGACGTGCGAAAGCGCCTCCGCCAACCGCTACGCGCCGGAAGTGCCATAACTTGACACTTGGATCCTGACTACTACCGCCATCTAGGGACAGTTAATGATAGTTTTTGCTCCTCATTACGTTAGAGAGCTCGGGTGAATTCAGTTTGTTGACATTTAATTCGAAAGCTGTTCTCGATTCTTAATTTAAATTAATGTCATTTTATGAGTTCGGAAAATGCAGTTAAACGATACCGAATCGTTTAGAGTTGATTTTTCTTCTATAGACTGGGTGTCTGGAAGAAAGCAGGAATTTGGGAAAATGTGGTAAGTGCTTTTTTTTTTTTCAGATTTTAATGTAATTATGTGATAAATCTCTTTAAAAAAGTCAATTTATGTCACTAAAGTTTCTGTGTGAATATTGATACATTAGAATCTGATTTTAAAGAAGTTTTAGCAACATATTTTCTTTTGTTAGTATTTTTTTTCTGCCACAAAGATTTGTGTATTAGGTCCAAGTTTAAAAACACCAAATTAATTGCTTCTATTTTACTATAGATATCCTCTTACCTAAAAAAAATCAGTACTTTTGATATGTTTAGAGGAATGCACCATATATTCCAAACTCTGCTGTTAAATAATGCCCAGGTTTCTGCCATGGTAACTCTTTTTACAGCATAACAATATATCATCAAAATAAGCAATATATCATCAGAGAAAATATTTCTATGTAACGTACATCAAATATACATGTGAGTACTTAAGTACAGTGTGCCCGGGCTAAAGGTCTCCAAAAGTGATGACTTAATTTTACGGAACTTCCCATTAGAATTTATTTATTTTCTTTTTTTAAATAGAAAGAACATGTCACCAAGTTTTAATATCAATCATAGAGATTTCGATCATAGTATCATAGATTTCGATGTGTTCTCCTTTTGTAGCACGACAAACGTCTAAACGGTAATCCTGTTTTCTCCAAGTGTTCCGTAACATATCAGGAGTTATTAGACGTTTTTGCTCGGGGATTCATTAAATCCGTTGTGTATAAACGAAAAAAATTGAAACTGTGGATGAGTTGAAGAAGCGTATCATTCAAGCAGTTCGGTACATACTTATTATAGACGGAAAACAAAGATATAATCTTTAGTCCAAAATACAAAGCTTCATTATTGTAAACGTGTTCTGAACACACTTTTTTTTTTCTAGCACTATAATGTGTCAAGTGTTTTATAATCCTACACTATAAATTAAAGGACGTAAGTATCATATTTTTATGTCTCTATACAGCGTGTTGTAAATTTGAAGAAGTTCTCTTTCATCACGCCTGTTTTCCAATAATTTGAACTTCATACGGAGTGTAATCTTTTGTTCATAATTTCCGTCAAAATGTTTTAGTGCAAAACAGTGGCGCACCCAGGGGGGGGGGCAGGGCCCCCTGCCCTCCCCCCCGAGGAAGTAGAGATATTGATTTTGCATTATAAATATTTTTATTCGTTCATCTCGGCCCCCCCCCATGCATTATAAATATTTTTATCCATTCATCTCGGCACCCCCCCCCCCCCCCCCCAAGAAAAAATCCTAGGTGCGCCACTGGTGCAAAATCATTTACTGTTTTTTTTCCATGTTGCATGTCATTTCACAGTACTAGAAGTACAGAGAGGCCGGGCTAAAAGTATCCAAAATTATGGCTTATTTTTACGGAACTGCCTATTAGAATTTTTAAAAAAATATTTAAATAGAAAGAACCTCTCACAAAGTTTTTTATATCAATCAGATATCGATCATAGTATAATAGATTTCGACGTGTGCACCTTTTGTAGCACGACTAACGTCTCAATGGTCATCGAGTTCTCTCCAAGTGTTTCGTAGCATATCGGGAGTTATTAGACGTATAGCTTGAATGATACGTTTCTTCAACTCATCCACAGTTTCAATTTTTTTGTTTATACACAACGGATTTAAAGAATCCCCGAGCAAAAACGTCTAATAACTCCTGATATGTTACGGAACACTTGGAGAAAACTGGATTACCGTTTAGACGTTAATTGTTCTACAAAAGGTGCACACGTCGAAATCTATCACACTATGATCGAAATCTGTGATTGATATTAAAACTTGTGAGATGTTCTTTCTGTTTAAATATATATATATATATTTAACTCTAATGATTAGTTCCGTAAAAATAAGTCATGAATTTTGGATACCTTTAACTCGGACGCCCTGTACTGTATATCAAACTAGCTGAAAACCCGCACTTCGCTACGGAGTACATTCAAATTAAATACAACGGTTAATGTATGCAATTAATGCCAAAAAAATAAATATATATATATTTATAATAAATGCGACGATCAATGTATACAATTGATATAAAAAATATATATATATATTTATAAAAAAATCGTAACGGATATTTATTTTTTTTGGATAATATCCAATCGTCTGCTGCATTAGGAAGAAAAAAAATTATCTATTTAGTTGTTATGCACGTGACGATAAATTTATTTAAAGTACCAGAAAAAGAAATCACGTGATTGGCATTTAATAAATTAAATTCCAAAAATGAATCTCTAAAAATTCACCAAAAAATCAGAAAATCGAGGTAAAGATTCGAAAAAGATTTCATTTTAAAGGAATTTTTGTGATCTTTCTCATGATATAAATTTTATAACCCTCAAATTATTATTTTAAATGCAAACTTAAAAAAAGTTACAAAAACAGCTTAAAAATTTAATTTAAAAAAATCTAAGAAGAATTTTTCAAAAATCTTTCAAGTGCACCCCTACACCATAAGAAGAATCGCCATGCAAAATTTCAGCCCTTTAGGTCCAGCGCCAGCGGTTTGGTCTGTGCGTTGTATGTCAGTGAGTCAGTTACGGAACTGTTTTATATATATAGATAAGTTGTTGGGTAATTTTGAAGAGGTCAGGCTGATAACGTGTATATGTGTACTAAAGCACCTGCCTACATAGAAAATGCTGTTTGAGGTGCAAAAATTTCGAAATTTATTTTATTGCTTTATTCCAAAAGGTCAGTCTTTTAGGATTTTATAACTGTTTTACATTTATTCGTGCAATCATTGGACGAGAATCGATTGTTCATTGAATAAAAGGAAAGCGATATTAAAAGAGCATCTTTCAATGGATTTTTCTAGAAAACTCGTTTTTCAGTTAATTTTTGTAAACGAGAAAGCTCAGTATTTAAAAAGCGTTCAATATATTTCAATGAAATTTTGCAGTAGTGTTTTTTACATCGATATGTTTTGAACTAAATTCTAAGCTATATGTGTTAATTTAATAATTCTACAGGTACATGTAGTTATAAAAAAAAATAATTTAAAAAAATGTCAGGTAGTCTCTTCTAACGAAACTACCGCGGGTTATCAATGACAGGATTACTTATCGTTGCTTACTTCTTTTGTATGTAGATATGTATCTATATATGTGTACGTATGTATATACAGTGGCTCCCAAAAGTGTTCATACACTTGCGAATTTCAATGAAATAGGGGTCTATCCATTAATTAAAATGAATATTTCAGAATGGGTATTTAATAATAAGATCTATAATCTATTCTTAACAAAACTACATGAAATATTTTGAAAACATAGTAAAACTTTATTTTTAAGAAACCAGAAATCAAAAAGTAAAAAAAACTTTATCTCACAAAAGTCATTGTACACTGAAATATTTTCGGATAAATTCCTAATTAAAATTATCGTCTGGCGCTTTATTTTTATTTTTGAACTGTGGTGGCATTTAAAATATCGTTTGGCTTTAATTTTTGCTTGCCTACTCCGTAATATTCTATTTATTATTTAAAAATGGCTCGTAGTCGTAAAGAAACAACAAACAGCATTCGAAAATTGATTATTTTTTATCATAGCAGTGGTAAATCAGTTCGGAATATTGCTAAATTACTTAATTTATCCCATTCTACTGTGCAGAATGGGAAAAAACGCTTTAAAGAAGAAAATTGGATCGAAAACAAGGTAAGAAAAAGCCATCCGGCAAAGTTCACAAAACGTGATCAGAGATTTATAATTAGAAAATTTGTGAAAAATTCACGTTTGAGTGCTGTAAAAGTTTCTGCAGAATTTAATGAAACATTTTCTACTTCAATTTCACCTAAAATTTTTTGACGAGTTCTCAGAACAGCTGGATTTACATGGGCCCATAGAAAATTTTTTGTGAGTGAGAAAAACAGAAAGTTTAAGCTTTCCTTCGCACTATCAATGATAAATAAGCCCCAAACCTATTGGAATAATGTCTTATTTGCCGATGAACATTTTTGGTGCTGATGGGCGTATAATTGTATGGAGAAGAAAAAAATGAGGAACTTAATCCCAAGAACTTAGTAGGAACTGTTAAGCATGCCGGTGGAGGTATATCCTTGTGTGGGGGTGCATGTCAGCATCGGGACTAGGGAATTTGGTATTTATTGATGGCATAATGAATCATGCTGTTTTTATAAATATTTTAAGAGACAATTTAAAATTATCATCTCAAAATTTGGGTATTGGAAACAACTTTGTTTTTTATCAAGATAACGATCCTAAGCACACGGCTCTCAACGTTCGCATCTGATGTCTCTATAATTGTTCACAAGTTTTGAAAACACCACCTCAATCACCAGATTAAAACCCAATAGAACATATTTGGAGAGAACTGGAGGTTCGAGTACGAAAACACGACATTCACACGAAAAGCGAACTAAAAACAATTATGATGGAAGAATGGATGAACATTGATGCAAAAATTACAAAAGAACTGAAGCAATCTATTCCCAGATGTTTAAAAGCTGCTGTGGATGCTAAAGGATATCCTACTAAATATTAATTTAACGAAAAATTAGAATATTTACTAATATGTACAGATTTTTTGCAAGTGTACGATGACTTTTGTGAGAAAAAGTTTTTGTTACTTTTGGATTATTGGTTTCTTAAAAATAAAGTTTTACTATGTTTTCAAAATATTTCCTGTAGTTTTGTTAAGAATAGATTATAGATCTTATTATTAAATACCCATTCTGAAATATTCATTTTAATAAATGGATAGACCCCTATTTCATTGAAAATCGTAAGTGTACGAACACTTTTGGGAGCCACTGTATATAAAACAGTTCCGTAACTGACTCACTGACTGACTCACTGACATACAACGCACATACCAAACCGCTGGACCTAAAGGACTGAAATTTTGCATGGCGATTCTTCTTATAGTGTAGGGGTGCACTAAGAAAGATTTTTGAAAATTCTTAGATTTTTTAAATTAAATTTTTAAGCTGTTTTAGTAATTTTTTTTAAGTTTGCATTTAAAATATTAATCTGAGGGTTATAAAATTTATATCATGAGAAAGATAAGTTAAGTAATTTAGCAATATTCCGAACTGATTTACCACTATTATGATGAAAAATGATCAATTTTCGAATGCTGTTTGTTGTTTCTTTACAACTACGAGCCATTTTTAAATAATAAATAGAATATTACAGAGTAGGCAAGCAAAAATTAAAGCCAAACGATATTTTAAATGCCACCATAATTAAAAAATAAAAATAAAGCGCCAGACGATAATTTTAATTATGAATTTATCCGAAAATATTTCAGTGTACGATGACTTTTGTGAGATAAAGTTTTTGTTACTTTTTGATTATTGGTGTCTTAAAAATAAAGTTTTACTATGTTTTCAAAATATTTCATGTAGTTTTGTTAAGAATAGATTATAGATCTTATTATTAAATACCCATTCTGAAATATTCATTTTAATCAATGGATAGACCCCTATTTCATTGAAAATCGTAAGTGTACGAACACTTTTGGGAGCCACTGTATATACATATATGCAGTGGCGCTCCCAGGATTTTTTCTTGGGGAGGGGGGGTCGAGATGAACGGATAAAAATATTTATAATGCAAAATCAATAATCATAAGGCAATTTCTATTTCTTTGGGGGGGGGGGGACCCTGGGTGAGCCACTGCATATATGTATATCAAAAATTTGACGCATCTTGGTACTTTTCTGTTTAACTTGTCCAAACGATAGAATGGGTTTGGCGCGCTGCCAAAATTATAACTCGCGAGGACGGACGGACAGATTAAAGTCTGAAATTTTCCTTTCCGGAGGTACCGTTATGGAGGAACGTAATCCTACGCTAAAAATCAATGTTTTTTCACTTTTTTTTGAGGGGGGGGGGATATATTTCAGTGATTTTTGGAAACATTATAAAACTTTTACTTCGGAACACAGGTAAGGGCCCGTTCACATAGTAGAATCCGTCAGTGTCAGCGTTGCTCGTATTGACATACATTTAACCAATTCCAAACCTCCAAACTATTGTCCACGAAATTGTTAAGGTTCTGTGAAGGGTTTAAATTACGCCAATACGAGCAACACTGCTGCTGACGAACAGGTCGTAAGTGTCACATTACAAAGGAAATTAAAATACGTATTTTGAGTTAAATGGAGTGTGGGGTTTGAACTAAAAATATAGGTATTTAACCCATCTGTGATATCACATTTGAACTAAAAATCTAGGTATTCAACCCATTGGTGATATCACATTTGAACTAAAAATCTAGGTATTGAACCCATCGGTGATATCACATTTGAACTAAAAATCTAGGTATTCACCCCATCGGTGATATCACATTTGAACTAAAAATCTAGGTATTCAACCCATCGGTGATATCACATTTGAACTTAAAATCTAGGTATTTAACCTATCGGTGGGAACATGATTCTTTCCCTATTAGCGCGAACATTTGCCTGGAAGGCAGATATAGATGTAATACCTCTTTCCCAAGTATTCCCAACTAGAAATTCAGAGGGTATTTGTGGTTCATTACATATCACGGTAGCCGCAATCGTCAAACCGTTTCTCCTTCATTCTTGACCAGCTTCTATTGAACGGAACCAATTATCACGGGTTACATTACGGTTCGTTTTGTAGAGGCATTTAGTAAATCGAACGGGTGATTGAGTTGGGATTTTAATTTTTGCTTTGATTAATCTAATGTTTACCTGTACCATAGAAGGCTGACGTCACGAATCACCCTTCCACAGTGAAGACAAGATGTTGACTGAAGCACGTGTACACTCACAGTACCCAAGGTCGAAGGGTGGGGCGCCCAATGTTGAATAAATAAACCATAGCTGCCTGAGAGCCGTTCCCACCGAAGGCTTAATCAGTACTTTATACTTTTGAAAAAAGTGCCTATAGATACCTTTTACTGGAATATGCCATATATTCTAAACACCGCTGTTAAATGTTATCCAAGTTTCTGGCATCATAGTCCTCTCTTCAGAGAAATAAACTATGTTTCAACATAGAAAATATTCGCATATAACGTACATAAGTCATACATTCGAGTTCTTAAGTATATGAAACAAAAGTTTTCTCTGTTTTGGAGAGGTCAAACTGATAAAACTTGTATATGTGTAAAAGTTTGATAATTTTTGTTTTCAAGGGAAATTCTTAATACTGGGATAACAAATGACTTCTTTTTACAAAAGAATTGAATTATAAAAAATTATATTAAATTTTTTTTCGATATACAGTGGATTCAGAGTTAAAGTGAACCAAGTCCATATTTGTGGGGGGGGGGGGGAGCATTTCGTATACTTACACTGCCGTGATTCAGTAAAAACGTAGTATTCATTTTTCGTTATAGAAGCAGAAAAAGCTAACATAAGTCAATGGTTAATTAATAGAGTTGTTCAACTTAGAAATTAGTTTTTTATAGACCCATAGACTTGACTCTGTTTAACCCTGAACCCTCTATATATAGGTCAATACGTCGTATATGGACATTCAGGTACACATAGGTATGAGTAATCTATTTTGTCGTGCAGTTTTACTAAAAATAAGATGTGTACTATTATTTGATATATACACTCTCATAGAAATAATTAATTCAAACAATAATAGTAATAATAACAATAAAGGTTACTAGATAGGTTTGCATATAAAAAGCAAAATCACTATATTACTTCAGAGTATATCTCTCTATTCTAAAAAAAAAAGTAACTCCCGCTGCAGCCGGTGTCAAAAGCTTGTCACGCTATCTCCTCCGAAACCGCTGGGGGAATGGGGGCGAGAGCGATACCAATGGATGCAGAAAAGTGGGGGGACCAAAGTAAGACATGTCTCATCTTCGTCGGACTTTAAGTTTTTTTTTTTTTACTTTATGTTTTGTGGGAAAATATTGACTTTTTCCTCTTCAGATTACGATAACTCGCCAAAAAATGATCGTAGAATTTTGATCTTTATACAATCTAAGACTACAGACATTTCTCTTTCAAACTAGACCTCATTTGTTTAAAAATATTTTAAAACAGACTAATATTTCCATCAAAAAATGAAACACGGTTTTTCAAGAAACCTCGTCCCCTGTGTGGATGTAATATCGATGCTCCTCGAGTTTTTATCTTACAAAGAAAATATTTAGATCATCTGGAAGCTGAAAGCTTTCTTCTTCATATAAACCTCATTTCAAGTCTCTATCTTAAAATTTCGATTTTTAATTGGATTTTAAATCTGATAATTCAACAGTGATGAAAAGCCCTTCGCATAAGTGTGACAACAGTAAATGGATCGAAGCTGTTACATTGCCCGAGAATCACCCCTATGTATCTCGCTATTAGCTCTAACAGAGGAGCGGAGCTTAGCGAGCCTAGGGGCGAAGCCCCTAGTAGGTATAAATTTGTGTACTGACTATCTTTAAGCTCCGTATATAAAATTTACATTCCTGATAATTACAACACAGTCATGATAAACTAATCTTTTAATTTAATATACATCTTTGCATTATGTCTTCGCTAATGCAACGCGAGAAATAAACAATAGAATTTATGTAAAATTTAAATGAAATATAATGATTTATGTTCTTCTAATAGCTAAGAAATTTACCGTCCAAGAAACTCAACTATTTGAAAAGAAAGTCATGCTTGTGCAGTATATTTAAGAAGTACGAGTAGGAACCTTTTTTCTTACAAAATTTTTTGTGCACATAAAATGCAATAAATACTGATCCGTATAAATAAATTCTAGACCACCCCTATACTGTAAGACCGTAAAGTAAAAAAAAAAGAGAGAGAGAGAGGATAGTGCGCTGAGCTGATGATTAATTTTGAGGTAAATCAGTTGAATCAGTTACTTCACAAACGGTCGCCCAGTGGCTAAGTGGATAAGGCATCAGCCTGCCACGCCGGGGGGTGTGGGTTCGATTCCCGCATAAGACTTGGCTGTATTCTGGGGAACCGGTCAGTCTTCCGCCTGCAATTGGAACCCCGTCTAGAAAGGGGAGCTGCAACCGATCGTCCATCGCCGGTGTCATCGTCTGTCAATAAAATTTTTCTGTGATTGTGTCATTTGTCTGTTTCTATGTCTTATATTCATATGTACACCGGACTGGGGTGTAATGTTGTCATCCCCCAGGGACATTAGCCACACACACTTCACAAACAACCGACATGACATTTTTGGCGATTTTGTGTCTAAATTGGATCTTCTTACAGTTTTGAAAGTGCGTCGATTAGTTGAATCAGTTACTTCTGAAACGACACATGTGTCATTGTTTGGCGGTTTTGTGTCTAAATTGGATCTTCTTACAGTTTTGCAAGTGCGTCGATTAGTTGAATCAATTACTTCTGAAACGACACATGTGTCAATGTTTGGCGGTTTTGTGTCTAAACTGAATCTTCTTACAGTTTTGCAATACGCGACGAGTAGCTGAATCAGTATTGTACTGAATCAGTCACTCGAGAAAAGACACTTGTGTCATTTTTGACAATTTTGTGTCTAAACTGGATCTTCTTACAGTTTTGCAAGACGCGTCGGTTAATGCAGAAACTACGCATGTAGCAATTACCCTTCCTCGTCAAAAATGGTATGGAAGACTGCGTTTAGGGCAGAAACGACACACGTGAAAGCTCTTTTGCGGTTTGGGGCAGAACGGGGGAACTTTGATTACAAGTTATCACTGTGATTTCCAACAGCTGTGCCGTGAAATCGGTCAGGGGTGCCGTTCCGACCGATTTCTCCTTGGATAAACACAAAAATATTACCTAGGTCCTCTTAATATAAATATTATGTGGAATTAATGTCTCTCACGCCCGCCAAATAGTGCCACAGATCGATGCACTGGTTCCTGACGATGACTGGGATACCCTCATGCCCACAACTGTTAGGCTCGATATCAAACATGTGTGCTCTAAGCATCTCTCGCGTTAGTCTCTCATTAATATAACAAAACACTTTTGACCGATTTCCATTGTAGTTCTCTAGTGTCATACTGTAATATATATATATATATATATATATATATATATATATATATATATATATATATATATATATATACACTGCTGGCCACCCAAATTGCAACACCAAGAAAGACAAGAGATATCACAACAAAATTTATTTTGTAGATAACTTGTTGACCAAGTATCAAATGATTAAATTTATAGACTTCTGTGAAGTGTGGTTCCTGCCAAAATCAGTAGCCAGAGTAGCCGCCATTGTTGGAGATCACCGCTGCCACACGCCTCGGCATTGATTCAAAGAGACTTTGGATGAGTTCTTGGGGTACAGCAGACCAAGCAGCTTCCACACGTTGCCAAAGTTGATCTGCTGTGGCAGCTGGGGATGGAATCTGGGTCAATCGTACAGCAACCATGGACCACATGTTTTCTATCGGCGAAAGATCCGGAGAGCGAGGCGGCCAGGGAAGCAATTCTATCTGGCGATTGACGAAGAACCGTTGGACAATGCGTGCCACGTTTGGTCGCGCATTATCCTGTTGAAATATGGCTGTGGGCAAGCCCTGAAGGTAAGGAAGGACAACTGGCTCCAACACCTCGGAGATGTAGAGCTGGCTGTTTAAAGTACCGGCAATGCGTACTAGAGGTGTGCGAGAGTGATATCCAATACCGCCCCATACCATAATACCCGGTGCAGGACCAGTGTGGCGGTGCATAACGCAGCTGTTCAGCATCCTCTCTTCACGGTGTCTCCAGACTCGAATGCGACCATCGTGGTGTTGCAGACAGAAGCGTGACTCGTCAGTAAAGACAATTTCATTCCATTCTGCCGTCCACATCCTTCTGTCATCGCACCATTGGCGGCGGAGACGTCTGTGGTTCTGCGTCTAGGGTAGACAAAGCAATGGACGTCTTGCGGACAGACCACTCTTCTCTAAACGGCGTCGAATGGTACACGCAGACACTGGATGATGCGTTACAGACTGCATGTGCTGTGCTATGGTTCGTGATGTGACTGAGCGATCCGTCACTGCCATGCGCACAATTTGCCTGTCATCACGTGAAGTGGTGCGCTGAGGTGGATGCGATCGAACACGCCGGTCAGTCGTACCCTCCTGCATCCAACGATCACATATCCGCATTACAGTTGTTTGGTTTCGTCCAACACGACTACCGATTTCCCTGAAAGATAATCCACAATCTCGGTAGGCCACTATCCTTCCTCTGTCGAACTCGGATACTTGATCAAAAGATGATCGCTGTTTTCGACGAGGCATAATTGATTGTTTTTTGAAAAAACCACAAGAAAAACACAATTGCCGAACTTGAAATCGTCGAAATCTCCAAGCCTTAAATAGCACTTTGAAGTGGCACCACAGGCGCGTGTGATGTGCGTCTGCGCTGAAATTCTAATCATTTGCATATCTCACCTCCGCTAATGAATGTTGTAAATTTGCATGTTTCCTTCAGGGTGTTGCATTTACAGTGGCCAGCAGTGTATATATATATATATACAGTGGAATCTCTATCGATCGTTTTCGGATCCATCGTTTTTCCGTATGTGTCGTTCATTTTATCCAGTCCCAACGATCTTATTGCATTGTTATGTTCCCGGATCTATCGTTTTCCCGCATTTATCGTTCATTTCAATCGGTCCCTTGAAAAACGATAGATCGAGATTCCACTGTATGTATATATATATATATATATATATATATATATATATATATATATATATATATATGTATATATATATATATATACAGGGTGTCCATAATTAAAGTCCCACTTTCAAAAGGCTGCAAAAAAAGAACCACAGGTCAGAATGACTTCAAATTTGAACTGAATATACTGGAAGAAGGGGGAAACGATTTAGTATAATAAAAAAAGTTCCAAAATGTATCAATAGATGGCGCTGTAAGCGGTTGGAAACTTTTTTTTATGCCAAATCGTTTTCCCCTTCTTCCAGTATATTCAGTTCAAATTTGAAGTCTTTCTGACCAGTGGTTCTTTTTTTGCAGCCTTTTGAAAGTGGGACTTTAATTATGGACACCCTGTATATATATATATATACATATATATATATATATATATATATATATATATATATATATATATATATATGTGTGTGTGTGTGTGTGTTTGTTTGTTTGTTTGTGTGTGTTTGTGTATGTGTATATATTTATATCTATATATATAAAACAGTTCCGTAACTGACTGACTGACTAACTGACTGATATACAATGCACAGACCAAACCGCTGTACCTAAAGGGCTGACATTTTACATGGCGATTCTTCTTATAGAGTAGGGGTGCACTGAGAAAGATTTTTGAAAAATTCTTCTTAGATTTTTTTAAATTAAATTTTTAAGCTGTTTTAGTAACTTTTTTTAAGTTACTAAATTTGCATTTTAAGTTACTAAGTTTGCATTTAAAATAATAATTTCAGGGTTATAAAATTTATATCACGAGAAAGGTCATGAAAATTCCTTTAAACTGACATCTTTTTCGAATCTTTACCTTCATTTTCTGATTTTTGGGGAATTTTTAAAGATTAATTTTTAGAATTTATTACATACTGATCACGTGGTTTATTTCAGTTTAAAAACTTTAAAACACCTTGTTTCCGTATAAAAGGACCAATCATCAATCACTTTTAAAAACTTTCAGTCAGATTAATTCCAAAAAAAAAAAAAAAATTATCGCTATATTTAAAAAATAAGGCAAAGTAAAATAGTTAAGGCTCACATACAACTAGACTTTAACAATTAAAAATTTATAGCTCTGGGGGAATTCTTCCTATTACCTTTTAAGAAATTCACAGAGTAGAAACTAATAATATGAAATTATGTAAAATTCTGATTTGTTAAATGCTGATCACGTGGTTTCTTTTCTTTTTGTGATACTTTAAACTAATGTTGCGTCACGTGCATAACAACGAAATAGACAAAAAAATATTTTTTTTTTCTTGGTAATGCGGCAGACGATTAGACATTATCAAAAAAATTATTAAAATACAATAAAAGAAATGTTCCTCAAACTGTACTATATTCTTTAGTATGTTCTATTAGATTTAATTTCAATAATTTCTTCTACATTATTTTGTCTATAAAAATATCCGGTACGACTTTTTAATAAATTTTTTTGGGGGCATTAGTTGCATACATTGACCGTTGTATTTAATATCAATGTCCTCCGTAGCGAAGCACGGATATTCTGCTAGGTATAATATGTTAACACTATCGCTAAATGTCATTGTTGAAAACTTTCTAAATGATTCACTTTCTCGTTTACAAAAGTGGCTGAAAAATGAGTTTTCTAGAAAATGCATTTCAAGATTCTACTTCCAGTCTTTTAATATCGCTTTCGGTTTATCAAATGTGCATTAAATTCTCATCCAATGATCGAACGAATGAAAGTAGAGCAGTTTGAAAATCCTAACAAACTAGCATTTGAAATAGAGCATTATGAAAAAAAAATTCAAAATTTTGTACCAAAATAACCATTTCAACACAGGCAGATACCTTAATATTTATTTTAAGTGGGCTCTATTAATATTTTTTGTTTATCCCGCGTAAAATATTGCGCTACGCCATACGCGTAGTAGCGTGGTTCTAACTTTTTTTTGGTATGGGGGGGCATGAATTGAATTCAGTTCGGGCCCTCCTCAGCGCATTGACTGCCGGACGGTACGTAAAATATGAAGTACTAGCTGAAAACCCGCACTTCGCTACGGAGTACATTCAAATTAAATACAACGGTCAATGTATGCAATTAATGCCAATATATATATATATATATATATATATATGTATATATATATATATATATATATATATATATATATATACAGTACAGTGTGAGGAACATAATATCTTTTATTGTATTTTAATATTTTTTTGGATAATGTCCAATCGTCTGCCTCATTAGCAAGAAAAAAAATATTCTTTTTTGTCTATTTAGTGGTTATGCACGTGACGATAAATTTATTTAAAGTACCATTAAAGGAAATTACGTGATCGGCATTTAATAAATTAAATTCTAAAAATGAATCTTTAAAAATTCACCAAAAATCAGAAAATGGAGGTAAATATTTGAAAAGATCTCATTTTAAAGGCATTTTTATGATCTTTCTCGTGATATAAATTTTATAACCCTCAAATTATTATTTTAAATACAAACTTAAAAAAAGTTACTAAAACATCTTAAAAATCTAATTTTGAAAAATCTAAGAAGAATTTTTCAAAAATCTTTCTTAGTGCACCTCTACACTATAAGAAGTGAAGAAATTTAACTACTATATTCTACTAGAAACTAAACAAAGGAGTGAGAAATCTTCAAAACGAAAGTGGTGCAAAGTTTAAATCATCTTTACATATTTTTTAATGAATTTAATATATTTACATATTTACAAGAAGATAATAATAGGCTGGAAAGCCTCTACATTAACTAAATTCGAAAGAATAGACATATTATGGGATCTTAATCCCTTTCAAAGAAATCTACATTCTAACAACTGATTCAACACTCTCTCAAAAGACAAGAACAACGAATTCTAAACATTTGAGAATAAAATCAAACCGATGGGCTTACAGCGCCATCTCTTGACATATTATTTCTCTACACACTCCCCACCTGAACTCTGATAGGAGTTCATCTACTCCAATACAATCATGAACAAAAAATTCCCATTTCTAAAAAGCAAAATTTCTAATCAATCAGATTTTTCAAAAATACAGTGCAAAAAAGAGAGAATAAACAATAGGTTAATACTTGAATTAAATCACATCAATATCAACAATACTTTTCAATATCTAGAGTATATAATAGGCATAAAGTTCTATCTAAAATAAAATAGGAAAGCGTTTAACAAATTAAAAAGTAATAGGAATTATTATTAAAATAAATGCAAATATAAAGAAAATTATTATTAAACAATTCAAATAGTGAAGTTTGAAACTTCAAACTTAAAAGAATAATAAACTAAAGAACATTTCAAATTATTCAATTCAATATTTAAGTAAAATAAAAAAGGATATATAAACGTTAGAGTTCAATATAGTTCAAGAGGATATAAGTGTTGTGCAGTTCGTTTCAAAGTCCCATTTCCAGTTTTTAATTCATAAGATCGAACTTTACCGTCACGTCCAGGAACGGCTTTAATGATTTTACCTAGTTTCCATAACAGTTTGTTTTTGCTATCTCCTTGAATCAGCACAACATCTCCTAATTTTAGTTCGGGTTGAAAGTCAGGATTTTTTAAAGAATGGGCGGTTCTAAGGTCTAACAAATATTGCTGTTTCCATTTACTCCACAACTGTTTTAACAGCAATTCTTGATAGCGTTTTCTTTTTAAGAGAGTCTTTCTTGTTGTTTCGATACCGATGATTTCAGCGAAAGTCAAAGGGTACGTAGGATCAGTTCGTCCAAAGTTCAGGAAACACATTGGAGTCAAGGGTTGTGGCTCATCATTTTCATTATAAACGTAGCTCAAAGGTCGTGAATTAAGAACAGTTTCTACCTCGACGAGTAGAGTAGACATTTCTTCGAAGGTCAACAACGCTTTTCCTATAACTTTTCTCAAACAGTTTTTGACGGATCTTACGAGTCTTTCATAAAACCCTCCCCACCATGCGGCTCGCTCGATGATAAACTTCCACTGAGTTCTCTCTTTGGCAATGAAATTTTTAAACACATCATCTTCTAAAATTCTAGAAAAGTTCTCAACTTCTTTTTTAGCCTTCTTGAAGGTTTTTGC
This sequence comes from Dolomedes plantarius, assembly GCA_907164885.2. NCBI lineage: Eukaryota > Metazoa > Arthropoda > Arachnida > Araneae > Dolomedidae > Dolomedes > Dolomedes plantarius. The sequence continues at coordinate 15,294,978 of OU015490.1, forward strand.
GTTATCAGAATAAATGATTTTACAGTTTCCCCTTCTACTCAAAAATCTGCGAAATGCAAGTAAAAATGATTCTGTCGACATGTTTGAAACTAGTTCCAGGTGTATAGCTCGGGTTACAGCACATGTGAATAATGTGATGTATGATTTTTGAGTATCCTTTGAATTCTTTACGTAAACCGGTCCAGCAAAATCAACTCCACAAACAGCAAATGGGGGTGATTCAAGGATTCTGTCTTTAGGTAAGGGCGCTGTCATCTGGTCTGCAGGTTTGGCTGAATATTTTTGGCAAATTAAACAACTTTTTATAGTCTTTTTGACTAACTGACGTCGTTTCGGGACCCAGAAGCGAGATCTAACTTTAGCCAAAGTTGCAGCAGTCCCTCCATGCATTGTCTTCTCGTGTTGTTTACGTACAATTAAATAGGTCAATCTAGAATTTTTAGGCAGAATTATTGGATGCTTATTACCTAGTGTAAAGTCAGAAAATTCTAATCTTCCTCCTAATCTCATGATTCCCTTTTCATCAATATATGGGACAAAGTTGTACAGAGGGGAGTTCTTGTCAATCGGTTTACCTTCTATTAAGGATTTATATTCTTCGGCAAAAAACGTTTTTTGTTCAGACCGAATCCAGAAATTTTCGGCTTCTAATAGTTCTTCTGTTTTTAGAGTTCCCTCAACACTACTACATTTTCTCAATTTTGAAACGAAGCGTTTTATCCAAGCGGTGACCCTCAACAGTTTCTCTAAATTACTATATTTTGATAAGTCAAAGAGGTCATCAATATTTACGGTAGTACATTCAAGCTGATGTACATCAGTAGATTTTTTCCGATATTCAAGTTTGGTTTCGTCAATTGTGTCTGTAAGGTCTAATTTTGGCCAAAGATCAGGAGAGAGCTGAAGCCACCGTGGACCTTGGGTCCAAATGGGTTCATTCGTTAATTTAGATATTTTCGTTCCCCGAGATACGAGATCTGCAGGATTGTCCACCCCTGGACAGTAATGCCAATTTTGAGGCGGGGTCAATTTTTGAATTTCCTCGACACGATTCTTTACGAAGGGTTTGAAAGTTGCCGGTTGTTTTCTGATCCAAAAATAAACAATTGTCGAGTCTGTCCAAAAAAAGCAAGGTATATTTAACTTTACGATTTCAAAATATTGTTACTTAACTTTGCTGACAATAGTGCTCCCATCAACTCCAATCTAGGCAAAGTGAGAGCTTTTAGTGGAGCTACCCTATTTTTAGAAGCAACGAAGGCAGTTTTAATTTCATTATTGTTTGTTGTGAAACGTAAGTAGGCAACTGTACCATAGGCTTTCGTGCTTGCGTCTGAGAAACAATGTAATTCGATATTTTGGACATCAAAGTTCGAGAATTTGAAAAAGTAATGACGAGGGATAGAAAATTCGGCCATTTGAGGAATCTCCTCACACCAGTTTCTCCATTGGGAGGTTAAATCTTCTGGCAGTGGTTCATCCCAATCTATACGCGATGACCAGATCCTTTGTATCAAACACTTTATTCTAACAGTGAAGGGTCCTAAAATTCCTAGAGGGTCGAAAATCCGACCCAACACCTGTAGGATAAATCTTTTTGTTTCTATAGGTTTAGACAAAAATGACAATAGACTTCGAACATCAAAATACAACAGATCGTTAGAATTATCCCACGCCATACCTAGGACTTTAAATGGGAGATTTTCTTTATCAAAAGTATCGGGATCTTCATCTGAAACGATACCTTCCTTTATCCACAGTTCATGTAATTCTTTCGAGTTAGTACGAAACTTATGCAAATGCATACTAGCTTCTTTGAAAATTTTGATCGATTCTAGAGTCGTAGTCAAAGTTTCTCTGACTGTCAGCTGACTTCCGATTGCGTCATCTACGTAAATATTGTCATCTAAAAGGTCCACAGTTGTAGGATAGACTTCTCTATATTTTTTCAGGTGGTATCTAATAGTCGCTGCCAACAGAAACGGAGAACAGTTCATCCCAAATAACACTCGAGTAAATCTATATATATTAGGGGGGATGGTTTCATCAGAGGGAATTTCGGAGAATAGAAATCTAGTTACATCTCGGTCTCTTTCATCTATGAGAATTTGTAGAAAGGCCTGTCTGATGTCTGCAGTGAATGCAATAGGATTATATCTAAACCTTAATAGGATGTCGAATATCTCAGGGTACAAATTGGGTCCTACATGAAGACAGTCATTTAAAGAATTCGAGCCTGGGGGATGCGATGACGCATCAAAAACAATACGTAATTTGCTCGTGGTTCGATTCTCGCGTATAACTTCCCTATGTGGCAAGTAAAATGTAACGTTTTCTTCACCTTGAACATCTGTTACTCGTTCTATGATATTTTGATTTAAGTAATCTTGTATTACATTTTGATATTCAAAAAATAGATCTGGATTTCTTTTAAACCGTTTTCTAAGTCGATCGAACCTTTGTTCTGCGATTTCCCAGTTATCATTCAAATCTGAAGTGTCATGTTTCCAAGGTAATCTAACTTTGTAGCGAGAATTTTCGTATGTTATATTGGATTCGAAATGTTTAAGTGCTTCATTTTCGGTTGAATCTAAATTTTCTTTTTCACTAATAAGTCCTGAATTTTCTAGACTCCAAAATTTTGTTATTTGTTTAGAAATTAGATCTTCCCCTACAATAACATTGAATGATAGAGAGACTTCATTCTGACTCTCCCTTCCTTGTAAACACCAACCGAAAATAGTCTCTACTGCGACAAGATTTTTATTCAAACGCTTAATGTGTCCCATGACAATATCATAATAATAGTCTGCTCCGATTAAAATGCCAATTGATTCTTCACTATCGAGGGAATCTGCGAGTATCAAATTCTTTAGTTGTCGAATTTGTCTAATTTCTTCTAATCTAGGAGTCGGAACGTTTGAGCCTGAAATTTGATCCGTTACTAATAATTCAACTTCTATTCTAGAGTCAGAAGAACTTTTATGTTCCAAACTCAATTTAACCACGTCATAATTTCTTTGAATAGGTGTGGTGTTCCCAAAGGTGTAAACAGTTAATTTTTCTTTCCTAGTTACTTCGAGATTTAATTTGTTAGCTAATTCGCGTGTGACGAAACTTTTCATGCTACCCGTATCAAGAAGGAGCCTGGCAAACATTTTTTCTTTTCCTGCTTTAATTTTTATCGTGCAGGTCTGCAGAAGTATCACATTGTTAACATGCGAAACGGCGGAAACAATTTTTTCACTTCGTGGTTCAACTTGTGTTTCAATTTTTGAAATTGAAGAAACCTCACATTTATCAGCTTCCGAATTTTTGACTGCCGTGTTTGATTTAAAACATATACCTTCATAGTGTTTGCCCCCACAGATCCTACAAGCCTTTGTTTGTCGATAAGGGCAAAATGCAATTTTATGTTTCAAAGACGTGCACAAAAAACATCTATTGCTCTGCTTTAAAATGTCTCTTTTTTCATTTACTGTAAACACTCCGCAGTTTTCCGATAAGTGTTCCTGAGAACAAAAAATACACTTCCGGTTTGGTAATGTTGTCGCAATAAATTCATGTGTGGTAACCGACGGTTTTTGTTTTGAATATTTGTTAAAGTCTTTTCTTTTAACATTAGAATTCCACGTATACTTTGAGTCAAATTTGTTATATGTGTTCTTGGATTCCAGAAGTTGTTTTGATTTGTGAGAAAGCGACAAACAGGAGATTTTTTCCCGGGATTCTATCTCAGTCCGTAAAAATTTGAGAAAATTGTCTAAATTAAAAGTTCGACTATCTATATTAGTACGATGGAACTCCAAAGCAATATCGTTGGGAATGGTTTTCAACAAAACCGGAATTAACATGTTAGAATAGGATTCTTGTTTTACATCGAGAGAGGAAAGACTTCTAATTTGAACATTTATTGTGTCATACAATTTTCTTAATTTTGTTACATCATTCGAGTTTTGTACAGGGTTTAAATTCAAGAGATTTGACATATGCATATTGATTATCAACTGGCTTTGACCAAATCTATTGGTAAGAATCTCTACAGCCGAATCATAATTGGATTCTGAAATCGAAAATCCATCAATAGAACTTGCTGCATTTCCACCTAAATACGATTTTAAATAGTTGAACTTCTCTACTTTTGAAAGCGTTGTATTTTCATGAATTGTAATTTTAAATGAATTCCAAAAGTTGCTCCATTCATTACAATCGCCATAAAACTTTTGTATCGACATTTTGGGTAATTTAACATTACTTTCAGATTCTTTTTCTTTTTTACTTCCGATTTCTGAATGCGAGTCGCTAGAAATATTTTTAGAAATATTTAAGTTCAATTTTTGAGATTCGACGTTCTTGAAATAACGTTTGATTTTTGATTTCGTTATTATTATTGTATCACTATATTCCATGGAAGTTACAATATCTAATTCTAATTTACCATCCTCATTTTTAATCAAACTTTGGATTTTTTCATCTAAATCCCGAATTTCTATCTCTTTCGAACTTAAAAGTTCAAAACAATCATCCAATCCTGATTTATCCTGGTCTTCAATCAATTTATCAACATTTTTAACGATATTCGTGATGGAAGAACGTAAAGTAGCTCTTCTTTTGTTTAACGCCTTGACATCCATAATAAATAAAGTATCAAAAACTTTACCTTTGGCAGTTTTCGCATAAAATGCTATCCAATTGCTTGAAATAATCACGAACACACAACGATTACTAAATATTTTTACTCTATACTAAACTATTAGGTTCGCGAGACCGATGCACCATGAAGAAATTTAACTTCTATATTCTACTAGAAACTAAACAAAGGAGTGAGAAATCTTCAAAACGAAAGTGGTGCAAAGTTTAAATCATCTTTACATATTTTTTAATGAATTTAATATATTTACATATTTACAAGAAGATAATAATAGGCTGGAAAGCCTCTACATTAACTAAATTCGAAAGAATAGACATATTATGGGATCTTAATCCCTTTCAAAGAAATCTACATTCTAACAACTGATTCAACACTCTCTCAAAAGACAAGAACAACGAATTCTAAACATTTGAGAATAAAATCAAACCGATGAGCTTACAGCGCCATCTCTTGACATATTATTTCTCTACAGAAGAATTGCCATGCAAAATTTCAGCCCTTTAGGTCCCGCGGTGTGGTCTGTGCGTTGTATGTCAGTCAGTCAGTTACGGAACTGTTTTATATATATAGATTATGATTTTTTATTTTTGAAACTGAATAACAATAGAATTGATGTTTGAGTAGTATTCAAAAGTTATACAATGAGAAAAATAAATTTAATATAAATAAAATTCGAAAAAATATAGCATCGAATTTTGGTTATGGATCATATCACTGTTAAAAACTATGTTAAGGCTGAAGACATAATTGGAATCTTCAGTTTCACAGTTTGAAAAAGCACGAAAAAACTTTCTTAACAGTTTTCTACAATTTTCCAATTTTAACTGAACTTCTTTCAATTTATCAAATTAAAATAGAAAAAAAAATAATGAGAAGTAGGGATCCTGGACCTCTCATAATATTCGTTTAACATTTGGTGAAATATTTGGGGGTATTATTCCCGTATTATCTTTCGGGTAAAGTCTCGATCGTTGTTTAATTTTAATAGCACTCCTTTTAACCCTTCAGTAGTAACCTGGAAAATATCAGACTGCAGTGGTATCCCTAGGTCTGCCAGGACCAGGAAATTAAAATAATTTCAAAAATACATAAATGCTAATGAATCATTGAAATTGGTTTTAGGACATCAGATGAATCATGCTAAGTCTGAAATTAAAGAAATAAATTTTATTTTTTTTGCATACTAAAAACTGATTACATGATAAAATTTATAGAAAACCGATACAAAATATAAATTTGATTAGAATCTAAAAAAAAAAATCTAAACATTGAAACTGCAATTTTGACGTATCATTGTTGCATGTTTTAAGCAGATACAGACCGGACATCATCTTGACGCTGTCAATTGAAAACCTTTTTCGAGGTAGACGGCTCCATGGTGAAAAAAATACTATGATTTTGTGAAAAAACTTAAACTGAGAAAACGCAGCTTAAAGAATGCAAAACTGTAAAAAAAAATGTGCGGTCGGGGGACCCCCGTCAGGAACGAAGCTCCTTACGTTATTTTTTCAACTCTAAACGTATATACACGCATGTATATATGTATATCCGTTATTGGCCACACACCGTGGGGACATATAAAGCAAATAAATATAAAGCAAAACATATTTAAAAAATATGTTATGCTTATTATATGTTTATATAATAAGCATAACATATTTATGCTTCTTAAAAACTATTTTAATATAGTTTTATTAAAATAACATATTAAGCATAACATATAATTATTGTTTATTATATGTTTAATTATATGTTTTATTAAGCATAACATATTTTAATTTATTAACATTATTAAAATATGTTATGCTTAATATATGTTTTTTTATTATAAAGCAAGCATATTTTTAACATATAAAGCAAAACAAATACCATTCCATTTCTACACTGCCATCTATATCCAGAAATTTGAACGATTTGTATAATGTAATATATATGTATATATATTATATATATACACATATATATATATACACACACATATATATATACACTGCGCTATTACCAGAATGAGTGGGAATAGAAACGGCCAGCGCTTGTGCGGGGATTTGAACCAGGGACCTCTCGCTCCGTAGTGCGAAAGTCCGATACTCCGTATTCCGATGCGATAACCATTCAGCCACAGAGTCCTTGCGAAAAAGCTCTTATGAAGGGGGCATAACGCTTTTTCGTTACGTGACGATTCCTGCGAGTTCACTCTACTGTAAGCCGCGTAAAAGAACTTCGTTCCAAAAAACTCAACACGAGTGATAACCTTGGGTCTATCAGGCCCAGATTGCTTTTTGAGACTTGTCTGCCACTTCCATTTTGGAACTAAACTAAGGTAGGATCAAGAAATGCCATCTAGAGGTTTTGATAGGAAGGTACTCTAGTGCTGAACTGGTTAACTAGTTTCGATATATCAGATAATACAAAAACTTTTGCCTCACAGACCACTGAAGGGTTAAAAAGTCAGTCTCGCAAAGATTGATAGAAGCAAATAGAAGCAATGTTAAGTAAAGCCCTGAAAGATTGTTTGACATCTTATTTGACAATATCATATAATGCAGTGCTTCCTAACCTTGGGTACGCGTACCAGTACCGGTACGCGGACAAGCAGCTACCGGTACACGAATGATTTTGCAATTTGAAAAAAAAATCTATTAAAAATCTGTATTACGAAAAAAGAAAAGAAATGGCTATAATAACTAATAATCCATACGTTTTAATATTTTAGTTTGGAATTTCTTATCCATTGTTTGTGTTATAATACTTTATTGGGATTTACCTAATCTCAAAACATGCCGTCTACACCTGAATGTGTTATCTATGACCGCCCCATAAAAATTTGGCTCTCGCCTGCGAATTATAACTGTGTCTATAACTGTGTTTGCGAATTATAACTGTGTCTGAGTTCTACTAAAAATTGTGTTTTGTGTTTCAAACATCTTTAACTTAATTGCATATTATTAATCTATAGTAATTGCATTATTAATAAATATTAAGAAGCTGTTAAGGTAAGTGTATTAAACTCAGGAGATTTATTTAAAATGATTTTTTCTATATCCTAATTTATTTTGTTATCCATTGCATTTTATTCACAATTTCAAAATTTTTGGTCTACCGGTACGTCATCAAATTATTTACAACGTACAGGTACGGTACTATAAAAAAGTTGGGAACCCCTGATATAATGTAATTTTTAACATATACAGCAAAACAAAAACAAAAACCAGTGGTGCTGAAAGTGGGCTCGGTACAAAGTGGTTAGGGCAGTGGTTCACCACAGCCCTAAAGGACCCCCGATAAAAATATATTAGACGTTAGATCGTAAGTGACAATTTAAAAGTGATGATAGTAATAAGTATTATTTTTACCAAAAAGATACATTGCATGTTTTAAAAACTGTTCATGTTAATTTTTTTAAGAGAGTTGATATCCCTTGTTAAAAACCAAGCCATTTGTGAGTATGTGATATGCTTTTTGTTAATTGGTTGTAAAAGGGGTGTAAGGTAGCAGGCCTCCACGTGGTGCACCCTGGGTAACGCTAAATCTGCTACAACCTTTTTCAGCGAAAGCAGTTGTCGTGACCTTGTAGTTAAGTAGCTCGTTTATGGTTTACATGGACACATAAACTACTCTTCCCTTACAAATATACATGTATCTTGTTTATTCATACATATTTACACCATCTATGATACAACATTTCCATTATCAATTCATCATTATCAATGATGAATCGCAAATCAGCGAGAGAGAGTCTAAAGTCCAGCATAGAGACGGGAAGCACGTCCCATAGTTATGTCCCCTTCCATCATTTTTTCTCTCTCCATCCTTTCGTTCCTTTATATATCCCCGCTTTCAGAAAATTCCAGAATATTTTGGAGGACTCCGTCACCGCGTAGGAAACAGCCTGACATATAAGGAGAGGCTTTTTCCAGTTAAAATTGGGCCAAGCACCACCACGTGTGCAGTCTCCTGACAGCAGTTATGCAGGACGAATTAGTTATTAAAGACATGGATCTCATTGACCATCTCGACAACTGGTTGTTGTCAACGTGTCACGATTTCTTCCTCTGAACTGACCAAATCCCTCGTGGAGGGGAAAAAAGTTTTTGGACGGCTCTCAGAGACCTTTAGACTACTAGAATGTATCTCACTACAATGTAACTTTGCGGTTTAGGTTACTTTACATTTTTTATGCTGCCACTCGGCAGAATGGAACTTTCGGTTGTCATATTGCGGTTGTCAAGGCAACGTTTTAATATTCAATATTTCACAGCGGCTTCCAAATGGTCATGTTTCTAATGAACCCCTCTTGGAAATACTCTGACACAAATAATCTATTTATATAAAACAGTTCCGTATCTGACTGACTCACTGACTGACATACAACGCCCAGACCAAACAGCTGGACCTAAAGGCCTGAAATGTTGCATGGCGATTCTTCTTATAGTGTAGGAGTGCACTAAGAAAGATTTTTGAAAAATTCTTCTTAGATTTTTTAAAATTAAATTTTTAAGCTGTTTTAGTAACTTTTTTTAAGTTTGCATTTAAAATAATAATTTGAGGCTTATAAAATTTACAATTTGTTTATAAATGTTTTTTTTTTACGTCAATTGTATACATTGATCGTCGTATTTATTATAAATATATATATTTAAATATTTTGGCATTAATTGCATACATTGACCGTTGTATTTAATTTGAATGTACTCCGTAGCGAAGTGCGGGTTTTCAGCTAGTAAGCTTATAAATATCTTTTATTTCATTTTATAGTAATACGAATATTTTCACAGAGGAATTCTTCGGAACGAAAACTGCTGAGGTATTTTGACACTTAATAATAGGAATGTTTCTTTATTGGTAGCTAAAGTTAAGAAAGCCTACCAACTTTAGTCTGCTAAAGAATTGATGATTATTTTCTGAAAATGGTCCATGCATGTCTCTGTTTTCGAAGTTAAACGTTGCTAGTTTCAAATATACTTGAAATTCATTCTTCAGGCAGCCTTTAAGGATGTTGCGTACTTCGGGAGGAGCGAAGGGGCTGGTGTCGTCTGCTGCGATGGGCGGTCCCGACATAGTTATCGATCGCTTCCCTAACATTAAAAAGAGGCAGACAATTTGACGAATTTTGGTTAATAAATTTTTTTTATCAGTCTTTTCAGCTATATAAATATAGATAATCCAATAAAAGTAGTATTTTTTTTTTGCTAGCCTGAACTTTTATGCGCATTTAAATTTTCTTCCCTTTTTTTTAGAGTCCACCAAAGGAAATGATTTTCGTTTGAGAAGCAATGCATACCCCGAATAATCTAAAATTAAAAATATCATTCGCGTCTATTTTGAAAAACGGAAATTATACATGTATGAAGATTTTCTTTCTTTATGACACGTTCCAGTTTTAAAATATAAAAGAACTTTGAATGCGAGGTGGCAACGAAAATTCTATTCAGTTGTACTCTTCATTTTCATTGGAACGGCTTTTGTATTCTGGTTTTTCTGTTCATATCTGTTTTTTGATTATATTTCTTGATTTGTAATGCATTAAGAGATTTTGTGTTTATTAGAGTTATAAAAACAAAATGTAAAATACTTGATTCAAAATAAAAATTAAAGGTTTCATCTTCCAAAGAAGTGTTTTTATTACTATGACAACTTGCATTACAGATTCGCTAGGACTTTTTCTAAAGAAAAATCCTAGTGTTTTCTTGTTTGGGGGGGGGGGGGTGAACTAAGAGTGTTCCGAAATTTCCCTCCCTTTCACGGGGTGTAAAACCGATAAAACGATATCGATTATTGATCCATTGATTAATCTGTATATATTTCTGTATAAATGAAACTAGCTGAAAACCCGCACTTCGCTACGGAGTACATTCAAATTAAATACATGATTAAATACGGAAATTAAATACATAAATTAAATACGGAGTACATTCAAATTAAATCAATGTATACAATTGATGTAATATATATATATATATATATATATATATATATATATATATATATATATATATATATAAATCGTAAGGGATATTTTTATAGACAAAATAATGTAGAAGAAAATATTCAAATTAAATGTAATAGGACATACTAAAGAATATAGTACAGTTTGAGGAACATAATATCTTATATTGCATTTTAATATTTTTTTGGATAATGTCCAATCGTCTGCCGCATTAGCAAGGGAAAATTTTTTTTGTCTATTTAGTTATTATGCCCTTGAAGATAAATTTATTTAAAGTACCAGAAAAAGAAATCACGTGATCGGCATTTAATAAATTAAATTCTAAAAATTAATCTTTGAAAATTCACGAAAAATCAGAAAATAGAGGTAAAGATTCGAAAAAGATTTCATTTTAAAGGAATTTTTAGGATCTTTCTCGTGATGTAAATTTTATAACCCTCAGATTATTATTTTAAATGCAAACTTAAAATAGTCACTAAAACAGCTTAAAAATTTAAATTTAAAAAATCTAAGAAGAACTTTTCAAAAATCTTTTTTAATGCACCCCTACACTATAAGAAGAATCGCCATGCAAAATTGCAGCCCTTTAGGTTCAGCGGTTTGGTCTGTGCGTTGTATGTCAGTCAGTCAGTGAGTCAGTCAGTTACGGAACTGTTTTATATATATAGATTAGGAATTTTATTGATATATTTATAGCAGACTCATCGATATTTTCCCCGAAATATCGATGATACATACAAGATACATACAAGAAATACATCGATACATACAAGAAAAGTATACGCAAACAGCATGACGTCATGTTCAGGAGGATTTGAGCCTGATTCGCGTCAACTCGTGAACGACTCAGCCACAGTTTCTCACAGCAGATGGGTATTTTGGGTAATACTGAAGTTTTGTGACGATTATTTAAAGACAACACATACGCAGTAGACATTGAACTCATTTATTGCACGGAATGTACAATCATTGAGTTATATGTACACTTTCGCCAACCTCTGGCGGTTACAAAAATCCTACGCAGCGGTTAAGAACGATTTTAACAGTTTAAGTTCCAGAGTTTACAGACCGAAACCAGTACTAAATATATTAACAATAATAAATATATATCCACAAAATCAAGAAAAAAAATCACAATACTACTTGTACTGTAAAAAAACATTACAATTCAATCAGACATTTGAAACTTTTTTTCGTTTTATAATATAACAGAGGTGGGGAAACTTTTTACCATTAGAGGCCACCTGTAAATTAGGTAGTAATAAAGGATGTCGCATAAGTTGATGAACCTATAAATGCGACTTTTATGAAATTATTATAGTTAGATATAGTTTTAACAATTTGGTGCATTATATAGAAAAATAACCAAAAAAATTAAGTCCTTATTTATTTATTATTTGACATAAAAAGTTACAATATAAAATATTTTTGTTTTCATATAAGGATAAAAACTTGTTATAACATTAATCATTAATTACTATGTTTTTTTTTTTTTTTGCAGAGAAAATAATTCGTTTTAACGTACATGGAGTCAGTCACAACAATAATAGTAAGAAAATAGTTTTTGTGTAGAGATCACATAACATGTCTGCTAGTATTGCTAAGAAACTCTGAGCATTAAATTACATATAAAGTGTAGTTAAAGTATCATACAATCAAGGTAAACGAAGCTCATTTGGATAAATATACAATTGTAGCGACTTTAGACAACAATTTCAAAATGCCAACTTTATTTCGGCCGACACTGTACATACATTCCTGCCGTTCTTTATTTAATTCTATTGATTTGGAAATTGTTGTAATCTATATAATTAAATATTAATTAATACAAGTGCTAGCTTTTATGAAGGCCGCGCGTTCCCCACCTCTGGCATATCCTTTACCGTCAACTGTGGTAATTTTGGTCCAACAAACGAAAAAAGATTACGTGTGCTGCATCTAGACAAAGAAGAGTTATTATCACTTATTTATAGTAAGGGCCAATGGGGGGCCAATAGGTGTATATATATATATATCATTTGTCTAGATACAGCACATACAATCTTTTTTCGTTTGTTGGGCCAAAGTTAACCCAGTTGAAGGTACTATATTGGCGCATAACATTTATAGAGCAACCGATGTCTTATCGGCCAAAAGCGGAGATAACCAATGAATGATCTGTACTCATTAGCTCATTTTATACAATTTCATTCTTTTGGTTTGTTTGGACAGGACGTACCAACCCTAAAAGGCAAATTGACAAGTGGCCGGTTTCACAGGCAAGGCAAACTGAAACAGACACCAAAATGAGTCATATTAAAACACGAAATTTTTAAATCTATTATAGAACGAAGTTCGCAAATCCACACAAATAGTCTGATCTGAAAGAGGAATTTATATACCGTGAATAAATAAGTTTGGTTTTGACGGCAGGTGTTAGTGAAGCCCAAATTTATTGCCGTAAGATGGACGCGTATAGGAATTAATGTCTGTCACAATACATAGTATTCAGCAAATTTAGAGAATTTCGTATTGGACGGGTGACCAGACCTGTCGATACCGAGAGCTGTTCAAGCACAATTGAAAGCAAACGATTATAGTTTGGGAAGGGAAGTGGACCTCCTAACGGAAGCGCCGCAGCAAGTCTTGTCCACGGCAATCGATTCCATGGGGACTGCTTTCAATTGTGCTTGAACAGCTCTCGGTATCGGCAGGTCTGGTCATCCGTCCAATGCGAAATTCTCTAAGATCTCGGTATTACGTCGTCCCACCAATTAAGGCATCCAACTAGCGTAGTACCTGATGATTCTATCGTCTTCGGGCGCGATATCATCCCACCGCTCACGGAGTGTGCAGGTACGAGTTTGTTTAGGACTTTACGGAGCTACAGGAGTAACGCCACTTGGCGGAACTCCAGGCCCCTACGTCCATTCTCACTCTTAGCCCGGGCCATCGCCCAGTTTCCAGCCGAGACTACGTGGAAGTGGTGACAGTCGAAGCCTTGATGGTGCTACGGTGACTCATTCAGAGGATCCCACTTCCCCAGGCGAGTCAAAGTCGCGCTCTCCGTTACCAAGCACCGAGGTCCTCACGACGGACCCCAATGCCCTGGGAGCAAGCCACACCAACCCAACTCCGGCCCCCCGGCCTGCGAAATTCTCTAAATAGCCCTGACCTGTAGCCATGTGACTACCACACCTTCGGCTTACTGAAAAATCCATGGAAGAGAGATTTCCTTTCGAAAGTCTTGCAACTCTTCAAGGAGGACCCTACACTCCTGAACCCCGGCTGAACTTGGTGAGCCACAGCTCTCAGAGCTACAGAAGATCGAGCCTGCTCCTCTGTTGCAAAGATACTTTCATCGCTTCGACATCGCTATGAGTTCCGGGGCTAAAAGTATCTTGAGGGATGATGTGGTAAAGGATACCTGCACCAGCTTTATCCTGCTCCTAAACTCTGGAACCGTCGGTGTGAAGATGTAACCATTTATCTTCCGGATAACGAGGATAAGATGGTCTCCATCCTCACAGCGGGTAGGACCCTAGGACAACTTTCAGATTTCAAAACAGGCTTACCAAAGGCAAGATGTAAAGTTCTACTCTGTATCTCGGAAGATTTCGTAGACTGAGGCATAAATTTACCTTTCTAATCTTTTTTTTTGGAAGCCAGCTGAAAGAAGCCTTAGAAGAGAGTAAGCAAACCCAAACCTGCAGTTTAAGACCGATTTCAAATGGACACAAATACGCTTTCCAGCCATCGGGTTGGAACCTACTAACTCATCGGGGAAATCTGCCCTTTGACATCGCTCAAGCTTAGTGTGATAAGCAGTTCTCTTTTTTCTTTGTAGTTTTAACCTTCCAGCACGCGCGCTTAGCAATTTTACATGAGCACGCGCGCGTCGTATTTTTTACGTCAGATGTTATTTTACCTTTTTGGCACGAAAAACAACATAAATGAATGAATAATGATAATAAATTTGTTAAGAAATAAAACATTGACCTAATTGTTGCAAAATACAAATGATGTCACCTTCAAATGATAGTAAATTATTTGTAAATGCTTGTATATTTATTTGTACACTCCAAAATTTCATCAAGCATATTTATATCAATTATTTTCAAAAATAATCTTATTTCATTCTCTATATCCTTGGCATTGTGTTTTAGGTCAGGTAACACTTTAACACTATTCATCTTTTTCGTATTTGAGCAGTTTGCATACATCTCTTAGAATTGTCTCGCCACTTAGAATAGTTATCCTTAGCAACATAGAACATGTCATCATCATTTCATTCCTCTGAATCATTATTATCATCATCATCATCATCCGAAATATATTGTTCAGATTCATTACTGATATTATTTATTTCTATATCTTCTTCCATAAAATCGCTATCTCTCTCAAATCCAAATGTTTCCATCCTTTCGCTTCTACATCAGGTAATTCTTGAAGAATGCGGGAAAAATCAGCTGGTTGTATAAATGTTTTTGCCATGAAAACCGATATAAAAATTATAGATTCGAATTTATACAAATTAAAATAATACATGCCAATTATTAACACAAAATTACAAAATACTTGAGAAAAAAACATTTTCCGAATTTTCACCCACGACCACGCACGTGTCGTAAATTTTACGAACAAGGTACCACATAGCAGAAAAGCCCGGTTAACAATAAAAATTGTCATGTGATTTCCTGTTGGCACATTCCATGATGTGGAGAAGGGTTGAAAGGAGGAATAGAAATGACCTTCAGATGTCCCAATGCTATATGCGAAAAAAAGTGCATTAAAAACCGAATTTGTAAAATTTGCGCAGACGCGCGTGCTGGAAGGTTGATATTCAAATACCAGGAACATAACGCTATCTATTAGCAGGAGTATTCTATTTTAGATCTTTTACGAAACTGGAATGTAACAAGCATGCTGTCAAATGGGGAAATTTTGACGAGAAATTTATATTATTCATTCTGAATGTTTTCTTCCAACAAATAGAGTTGAAGAGCATGTTGCAGTTAAAGCTAAAGAGCTGTGTTCCAGTAAAAATATCGGAAACAAGTTCATTACTTTAAAATATTGGTTACAAACTCGAACAACGATGTAGCGTACCGCTCGATAGCCCAATATTAAACTATCAATAAACATTTCATTTTATCTAAAACGCATACAGCTTTAGTAAACAGCGTAGGAAAGAATATGATTAATTCAGATGAACCGTTTTGGACATGATTACAACTTTAAGCTTTTAGCTTCCGCGAAATTACATGCTATTATCCAAAAGAGCTAGTACGTTTACAATGTTTAGCAAAAGCAGTTTTGCTTTCATATTGTTTAGCTGCGTAAAGACAAAAAAACATAACTCTTGCTTTCAAACTAAAATTCCATTGATTTTCCTACAGAAAAATATTAAAAACAGGAATACAGCTGAGAAATTGATTTACTTGCACCGATAAAAAAAGTTCCAAAACATGTAATAATCTCACAACAAACAGCTTTTAAAAAATATGATGCATTGCGCTCGGTAATTTTCTGGTCTAGAAAAACGATTCATATCGTCAGGGAAGAAATCAAACAGGCACACCGTGCAATTTACCGGAGACACGTGACGTATTTCAAACTGAAAATTCTTCCAGACGACTATCGATGTATCCAAAGGCTTCGACATGGGGGAAAACAACGCCAGATATGTTCCCAGTTTTGCTTTAAGAATTTTCTCCGGTCGTTAATTTCTCCGATTTAGGCTGACTAAAGGACCATCATTTCCTCCATTGCACTTTCATCGATTTGTGAGCAATTGATAACCATGCTTACTTTTTATCGATTTATGCTCAACCAATTAGAATCACTTTTTTCTGAGGGGTGGGGGAGAAGGGTTGTGTTTTCTTTTTGTCAACCCTGACTTGCGTGTAGGTCGGCTAGGATAAAAAAAAAAAAAAATCGCTCAACACCCCGTGAAGATTTTTGTAAAAGTTAATGTCAGCTGTCAGATTTATCGGCCAGATCTCTATACAGCACTCTGTATAAATCTCGTTGTACTAAATTGCACGTTCGTTTTATAAGTTCTGTATCGTTTATAAGTTCTGCTATTAAAAGCCTGTATCGTTTTATAAGTTCTGTTCGTTTTATAAGTTCTGCTATTAAAAGCCAGTTGCTGCTTATTACACAGCATCAGGGCACGATTTAGAAAATTCTTGACTCTAGACACAACTCGGGATGGGGGCCCCCTAACACTGATGTGGGCATAAAAATTTCAAAATTAAGACACAAAAAAAATTATCATGAATCATTGTAAAAGTACCATTTTACCAAGAATTGGCTATTTGAAGCGTAGAAGCCTAGAACATTATCAAATAACAAAAAGCGATACAACATATTAACTTCGTCATTAAAACACCAATGCAATGCAACCAGAAAAACTTATTAATCCCTTATATACACTATAACATACATATGATGAACTATGCATATAACTATACATAGGATGAACCAATCAATCAATCAAATTTGAAAGGATATATAAAAAAATTGCTATTAAAAAAGTTAAAAAAATTTTGAATGGGGAATTTTTTCTTTTTCCTTTTTAAAATTAAAATTTTTGGGGGCCCCTAGGCCTAATGGAAAATCAGGGCCTGCACAGCATCAACATAATATAGGGTGTCCGGGCAAAAGGTATCCAAAAGTCATGACTTATTTTTACAGAACTACCCATTAGAATTTTTAAAAATTTATTTAAATAGAAAGAACTTTTCACCAAGTTTTAATATCAATCGTGGATTTCGATCATAGTATCATAAATTTCGATGTGTGCTCCTTTTGTAGCACGACAAACGTCTAAATGGTCATCGAGTTCTCTCCAAGTGTTTCGTAGCATATCAGGAGTTATTAGACGAATGGCTTGAATGATACGCTTCTTCAACTCATCCACAGTTTCAATTTTTTGTTTATGCACAACGGATTTAATGAATCCCCGAGCCAAAAACGTCTAATAACTCCTGATATGCTACGAAACACTTGGAGAGAACTGGATGACCAATGAGACGTTAGTCGTGCCACAAAAGGTGCACACATCGAAATCTATGATACTATGATAGAAATCACGTTTTGACAGAATTTTGACAGAATACTACTGCATCCATTGACTTCATTTCGATCTTAAACGAAATATTTTAATCTACAGATCTGTTACATTTGATTTTTGTAACCACAATTTCTACTAATGAGCGATAATTTACAATCCAAAAATTGCTTTCTGTGCATGCTCAGTGACATGTTTAAATCTGGCTTTAGATACTCACTAAGCACGAGGCCGCATAAACACATTGATTTGTTTCTGCGCATGCTCAGTGACATGTTTAAATCTGGCTTTAGATACTAACGGCACGAGGACGCTTAAACACGTTTATTTGTTTACTCCGAGGGATCTCTCTAGCTCTCTCTCTGCCATTGTTATTTTCGATTATGTTTGTGAGATATAGAATTAAACCTGACGGAAATTGTTTATTTAGTGGTGTTGAGTAATCCTATTTCTTTTTATTGGGTTCAATAGTAATTTTTTAAAGTATATTTCTCTATTCTTATTATTAGGATTTTCACCATTTGGTAATGACGCGTGGAGTATATTTTGTGTATTGATACATTTATTTACTACTATATGCAGCCGTCGTGCTTTGATGGGTACCAATTAGTATGCTATAATCCGTCCATAATGTAATTTTACTGTCTGTTAATTTGAATAACATATAATTAGTCATTTGAATGGCTTCATTTCTTTTAATAGTTCCACAGAAATTACCTTTCCTTTTGAGTTTTGGAGTTGTAGTGTTCGACATTTCTCTTAAAAGGGTCCGGAACACATTTTAAATTTTTTTTTATTTATTGAGTTAAAATTTTGAATTTTTTTGTGATGGTTAACCATATAATTTGTAAACAAAATCACTTCATAAAACTTCTCAAAATGTTTTTAAAAAATTTTAAAATTTTAAAATTTTAAAAAAGTGGGGTCATTTAAAATTGTTATAACTCGAAACATTATTTGTCGAATTACGATTCTTTTTCATTTAATTAAACAGAAATATATAAATTTTAATTTTGATTCAACATTTTTTTAAATATTAATTTAAAAAAAAATTAAAAAAATATATATATTAAAAATTACAAAAAAATGATGTAACATATTTTTAAAAAATCATATTTTCAAAAATAAATATTTTTTCGAATTTGCTGAATAAAAATTAAAGTAAAATAGTTGAAAAAGACATGTTCCAAGTTTCAACCATTTATCTTTAACGGTTCTTGACTTATGACAATTTGAAGACGAGAAATGGGGAAAAAACCCATCATGCAGTAAAATACACTTACAGGTTTAAACAACGCTCGACAACTATTAGAATGTTGCAAAAAAAATAATTTCTCCTGTTCTAATTAAGATATAAGCATGATTTTAAAGTCATTTTAAGCATAAAAGAACACAGAAATTTTTAATGCAACAAATTTTTTTTCGGAAATTCGAAGAATTTTGTGTCCTGGACACCCCCTTAAAATTGAGAAATTTTTTTTTTAAAAATTTTAAAAAAGCTATGAATAAATTGGAGTATAACAAAATTTCAGGTAGTGTCTTCTAACGAAACTACCGCGGGTTACTAACGTAGGATTACTTATCGTTGCTTACCTCTTCTTTTTTTTTTCCAAAATTAACAATTCGCATGAAGCTGAGATCTAAATCTTTAAAATGGTACTTCATTTATCGATTTTGGTTAAGTATGAAGGGAGAGACAGGGATCATCACAAAAAATCATCTTCTACAAATACTGTATATGGTTCTTCCATGCAAAAAGAATAATGTACATCTACGGGGATGTTGCCAATAAAGAAACTCATTAATGAAATCACAGAATGATAATAAACTTAAGTTTGGTTAAGTTTGGTTAAGAAGGGAGAAAAAGGGAGGAAAAAAACACCTTTTAGAAATAATATTCTGCCACTCTTGATTTGTAACTCACGACGACGGTTTGAACGTCTGAAATTTTGCTTTACCGCGGACCGTTATGGAAGAACGTAATCCTACGCTAAAAGTTCGGCGTAAGTATTTTTATTATAGTTTTAATTTTTTTTTTAAATTTCGCTGTTATAATTCTGTGATCGGATGGTAAAATGTTATAAGGAATTTACGTGACAGCAATTCTAAGATTCAAGATGTCATGAAACATCAGTAATTTGTTTAAGGCGACAGTGGACCTTCAGATTGACAAAAATTTGTCCCCAACAATTTTTTTTCCTTCCAGAAAATGATTCTGTAACTCATCAGCTTTAAATTAAAAAAAGTATGTTGATCCGATCATTATTAACCGAGTTATAAGTGTTTTTTTCAAACGTAAACGATGGAAATGTTAGTCAACGTAAAACTTTAAATGCCATTTTCTCAAAACAAGTTTTCATGTCGTTTCGGTAAGTTCAAAATGTTCCGTGCGTCATAATTTTTCTCGAATTTTCATAAAATTTCATATTATTTATATATGTTAGAATAAAACTTAGTAATCAATTCATTATACTATTTTAAAACAACTTAAAATTTTTACAATAAAAAATTTTTTTTGAATAATTTTTTTTGAATAATTAAAAATTTTTTTTTTGAATTTTGCATAAAATGACCTATTTTTATGGATTTCTTTTCTAGTTTTTATAAATATGACTGTCAATCCAATATTGCTACTAACTTTTATTATAACTATATAAAGCTAGCTTAAGAGAGAAAATTAGATATCTGAGACAAAAATGGATGAGCATGGAGCATTTTTAAATAGAGTCATTAACAAACTGATTTTAATTAATATCTTAATTAATTACATTCTCATATATATTTTTTTAAATTTAGAATTTCCATCTCTAAACACCACTGTACAAGTATACAAAATTTCATAGCAATTGGTTAATAAATAAATAAAAAGTTGTTCATGGTCCATTGTCGCCTTAACATGAGCAAACGTGGTACCAGTGTTTCAGAAAAATAGTTGGCTATTACTTACAGTAGTTACAGTAAATAGAAAATATCGGCGAACGAGAGTTCAGAGTGGGAAAAACTCAAATTTTTTTAAGAAAAGTTTCTTATAACATTTTGCTATCTGAGCACAGAATTATCAATATTAAAAACGTACAGTATAAAAACACTTCCAACCGGATTGAAACTAAACGTAAGGCTGAATTTTATCCACAAACAAGAGGAGAGCCCTGAACATTTCCTAGACAAAAATCAAGGGGAATTCCCTAAATATGTCCTAGAAAATGATGGTTTATGGATATACTTTCCATCAAAATTTAAATCAAATTGGGATTTTTTAAAAGGCAATTCTTTTTAACTTTTCAATCAAAAGAAATCGAGCCGAAACGGAACTGAATTAATTTTTCTAGATCGCGTTCAATCAAAATCATGCAGAAAAAGACCGTTTGGAAAAAAATTGGGTTGTACTTGAAGGTCTAGGTAGGAGAGAAGATACGAAAGTTTGTCGTTCGGGAGCTTCAGAGGGCTTTCAAAATGATTTAACCTTTCAGCGGGCGCGCCAATTTTTGGAACACCAGCAGGCGCGCGTGGGACAAAGTATAACGACTCTTTCAACCTTGATTATTCCTTTTGTAATAAACTTTTTTTATTTTCAAATTGAAAATAATAATTCTGCGATTTATGATAAGATATAAAATGTTGATAATATTGAGATATATTTATAACTAGCTGAAAACCCGCACTTCGCTACGGAGTACATTCAAATTTAATACAATGGTCAATGTATGCAATTAATGCGAAAAAAATATATATACTATATATATATTTATAATAAATACGACGATCAATGTATACAATTGATGTAAAAAAAATAAATATTTATAAAAAAATCGTAAGGGATATTTTTAAAGACAAAATAATGTAGAAGAAAATATTCAAATTAAATGTAATAGGACATACTAAAGAATATAGTACAGTTAATATAGTACAGTTTGAGGAACATATCTTTTACTGTATTGTAATTTTTTTTGGATAATGTCCAATCGTCTTCCACATTAGCAAAAAAAAAAAATAAATATATATTTTTTGTCTATTTCGTTGTTATCACGTGACGATAAATGTATTTAAATTACCAGAAAGAGAAATCAAGTGATCGGCATTTAATAAATTAAATTCTAAAAATGAATCTTTAAAAATTCCCCAAAAATCAGAAAAGGGAGGTGAAGATTCGAAAAAGATTTCATTTTAAAGGAATTTTTAGGATCTTTCTCGTGATATAAATTTTATAACCCTCAAATTATTATTTTAACTGCAAACTTAAAAAAAAGTTATTAAACAGATTAAAAATTTAATTTAAAAAAATCTAAGAAGAATTTTTCAAAAATCTTTCTTAGTGAACCCCTACATCATAAGAAGAATCACCATGCAAAATTTCAGCCCTTTAGGTACTGCTATTTGGTCTGTGCGTTGTATGTCAGTCAGTGACGGAACTGTTCTATATATATAGATTAAAGGCCAAAGAATGCAGATACAATCGCCTTATTTCAGAACTGTCCGGTTTACTGGATCTGAGGACAACTTGCGAATGGATTCATATTATGTCTAAAAACCCTAAAAACAATGAGATTTTCCATCTTCGTGATATGCGGGATACCGTGTCATAGCTGCATATTGGATCGATTACATCAACTCCTGTTTTTGTCGTATTGTAATCCAGCATAATCGCTGGTTTGCCACGGTTAAATAACGACTAACAATGAATGGATAGGAATATAATGGTCAGAAAATCAGACCTGCATTAGAAAAGTGTGTAGCTATAAATAGAAACTGCTCAGAACATTCAAACCTTACATGTAAAAACAAGACATTTAAACAAGACATACCTTACATGTAAAAACAATGTTTTTCTTAACTCGCTTTGCTGTTTGCTTGTTTGTTTGTGTGTGTGTTTGTCCAGTACAAATCTTGCAATCGATTTTTAACTAACTTCCTGACTAGCTAGACATTTGAAACTTTTAGAATAGCTCAGAACACGATGACGATGCATTATTTTAATACTTTTAGCCATCTTTAAGCAGGATTGAATTCATTTTCACTTAATTTTGTTTTGTAGACCGGTGCAGCCATCTATAGGAACGAAAAGTTAAACGCGAGTTAACTTCCAATTAACTTCATTTTCTTTCAAGATGATGGGATAATTCATCCAAAAAAATTTTTAAAAGTATTTATTAATACATAGAATTGTCAAGTTTATATGATTCAACAGAAAATTTAAAAACATGGTACATAAAAAGTTCTTTTTATCTTGTAATTATTTAGTACACAGTATAGTACCTGTTGCTTTCAGCGACGTTCGCTTTTAAAGACGATTCCGAACTGCTACAAACATCCATGCTAACAGTGGAACTCGAACACACAGACTCTGTTACCGAATGCCAGCTTCTAGCTATTTGGCATCAGTTTCATATGGATAAATAGAACGAAATTGGTAGGACACCTGCAGAGAATGAATCTCTAAAATAACAAATAAAATATACACTTCCACTCCAGTGACAAAAACGCCGGGGGGAAGACCACCACTTCGTTGGGTTGACGGAATTCGAAATGATTTGATGTTATTGAGCAGCTGGTGAACCAAAGTTGGACAGTGAATCGAATGGAGGGATTTCTGCTGAAGGCTTAGGCTACATCGGGCTGTCGTGCCAAAAACAATGCTAGTAGGATCCCGAAGGAAAACCAATATTTATTCCGTGGATGAGGCCAATCGTAGAAAACTTTAGTCAGCTCTGGCTTTTTTCATTAAATATTTCATATAATATGTCAGAAAACCTGGAATGATATCGTAAAGGAGGAGTTAAACTCAATGTCTTTACATCAGGAATATCTAAATTAAATACTTAACAATTTTGCGGTTTTTATGGCTATAATACCTTTAGACAAATATAGGAATTAACCTAAACTGAACCTATTCAGTAACATTTCAACGAAGTTCTGCAATTGTGGAACTTTATTAAGACTGATATGCACTAACCCCATTTGATTCGCTCACCTCAATGTTAACCTATGGAGAAATTTTGTCCGCGGATTGCCGACTTGGATTCAAAGATTTAAAAAAAAAATTGTACTCCGTCATAGAGAAAGAAATTTTACATTTGTGTAAATTTTTCGTTTTTTTAAAAAAAATGCAATTAATATTTTAAAATTTAAATTATTCAGGGGAAAAATCTGGCATAGTGTGTTTTAAACGCTCATAAATTCCTTCGGTGGACGAAATTTATAAAATGAATCCCGTAGCGCTTTGCAGAAAAGTTCGGGCTATCTGACTATACCAATTTATTTGATTATCGGCATTTATGTACCTGTAAATAGTTGACAAAAATATATTTTAAATAAAAAATTGGGGGGCAGCGCTTAACCCCCCCCTATATATAGAGAGAGAGCCATTACAATCCCTCAAAATATCAATCCTAATGAGTGGAAATCTTAAACTGTCAACTGGACTCCTCCCACCACAAGAGTCTGCAAGAAGAGGAAAATGGAAATATGATTTTTTTTCTTAGTACATAGCAGCCTTAATCTACCATGCTTTGAGGGTGGAAATTTTTGCAAATACTGATTTTTTTTATATTTTCTATTCAAAATATTTTATGTTTCAGACAGGGAAACAATACTTTTAACCACTTATTTAGCCATGTTGAGAGAAAATTGATTGGTCCAATAGAAATCTGAACTGAGTCAATACTGAATATCGACTCTTGGTATTGTAACCATCACATTGTTTATACATCATATGAAACGTTCCCTTCGAATATCTAATCCACGCCATTTTCAAGCAATGCGTCCTTTCCCAGCTCATATTGCCAGCTCCTGTTTGCAAAAATAAATCGTTTAGAGAAAATGGAGCTGAAAATAAAATACTCTGCAAACAAATCAGCAAACTTTTCTGTTCCCCCGTCCGCGAAATCGCTGCCAACTGTCAAAACACTCCCGGGCAGCAGCTAATTATTTCAAAAGAGCTCAAACGGCGCAGGATATCGATACAAAGCTATCTGTTTATTGTGATACAATTTCATTTCCTTTGTCATCGATTTGGTAATCGACGGCGTTCCATTGTGACCGCTCAGTGGTTACAAATTGTGAATTTTTGTGGGCGGCGGATTTACGATATAAAAGGGGGGAGGAAGGGGGGGTGGCGTGTTTTTTTGTCTTCTGTCACCTGCTGACTGCGCATATACAAGAAAACATAACAAGTCCGCACAATGTGACCCTAGCAGAGCACAAAAGCGAAAAATAATTCAGCGGATGTTCCGCCATTATGATGGTAATATGGAGTGATTTTTGGCGTAAGAAAATCGCGTGCATCGACGCCAAAAACGCACTGTTTTTCTGTCTTTATTGCTTTTGGAACATTTTTTTTTCTTTTTTTCGTGGCCTCCCACAATGGGTTCACTTCGACTCGAATTTTTCATTATGGGAAAAATTTTTCGGCGCTGTTTTTCTCACTAGTAGCGGAAAACTGACACTTTCGTTAAAAGTGGACACACCTTTTATGTGTCGGTGGTGTTTTTTTTTTCGTCTCTCTTTTCGGTTTGCTGTGTGCGTTCGTTTTCGTCTGCGAAGCATGCACGAATGGTTTCTGGTGGGTCTGCAGCCACGCAAAAAGCTGTCTTTTATGGTCGGACGCTCACTAAGTTATTGCCACTCGTTCGACAGTTCGTTAATCTTTAATAAGACCCGACACGTGGTGGACCGTGCTATAAAACAGCTACCAGAAAACGACGGGCACTTTTATAAGGTCAACATCCGAATTTACGTCCAGTGGTCAGAAAGTGACGGGCACTTTTATACGGTCAACAACCAACTTTATGGCCAGTGGTCAGAAAGTGACGGACACTTTTATACATTCAACTTTCAACTTTATGGCCAGTGGTCAGAAAGTGACGGACATTTTTATGCGGTCAACTTCTAAACTAACGGTCGGTGATCAGAAAGTGACGGGCATTCTTATACGGCCAACTTCTAAATTACGGGCAGTAGTCAAAAAGTGACGGGCACTTTTATGCGGCTAATTTCTAAATTACGGGCAGCAGTTAGAAAGTGACGGGGGCTTTATGCGGTCAACTATCAAATTTACGGACAGTGGTCTCATA
The DNA here is from genome assembly GCA_907164885.2 of Dolomedes plantarius. Classification (NCBI taxonomy): domain Eukaryota; kingdom Metazoa; phylum Arthropoda; class Arachnida; order Araneae; family Dolomedidae; genus Dolomedes; species Dolomedes plantarius. The sequence goes on from OU015490.1 coordinate 15,320,699, forward strand.
CTGTTGGGCATTTTTAAACGACCAACTTCCAAATTTACGGGCAGTTATCATAAAGGTACTAGTACTTTTTTACGGTCAGCTTCCAAAATTTCCTGGTCAGAATATTTTACTGCCACGGGGTATTTTTACGGGCGATGGACGGACCTTGGATTCCCAGTCACAGAATGTAATTGATCGAGGAAAATGATTACAGAATACCGGTTGTAAATCACTTTTAACCGATGCGCTGGAATTCAAGAAAAAGTTTCTTTGGGTCGGGTATTTTTCGTTAAAATGTATATTTATTATTTTTTTTATTACATAAATCGAAATACAGTAAAAACTCTTTTATCTGGACTAACTGGGACAATAGACAACCAGGACAATCGAAAATTCAGATAATCCGGGTAATATGGGTAATAAGCAAATCAAAAAAAATCCTTAAATAAGCATACTTACCATTTATTAAGATAAAAAACTATGTTTTGTAACAAAATTACATAGTATTGTTTAAAAGACATTAAAAAAAGTAAAAACAACTTTTCACATCATTTCTTAACAAAGAATTGGTAAGTCTAGTGAAGATTTCTTAAACTCGACAAAAGCAGTTTATTGCCATAATTTATTGTACAATCTATGCAGGTACTGTTCATTGAATCAAACTAAAAAGCGAATATTTGTCATACTTGTAGTTAAGATCTTGCTATCATGGATTAAAATTATTATCTAATGTGAACATTAAATAAAAATAATGTCTACAAATCTTATCCAGATTATCCGGAGATCCGGATCAATGAGGGCCGGATAAACGAGGTGTTACTGTATTTTATCTTATAGGTCTATCTAAATACGATATTTCTTTTCCCCTTTTTGGGGGACAGAGGGTAAGTTTGCTAGAGGTATGGTCAATCGAGACATATCTCACCCAAAATTTAATCGCAAGTGCGATGCTTTTGATAGTATCTGCAATATTATGTTGTCGAATAAAAAAGAATCAACAACCAAAACCCAGTAGTGTCGTTTCGATTCGAGGGGTCCTCGTCGTAAAATAAAACGAACCCCAATAAAATAATAATTTTTACATTTACCCTTAACTTCTGGTTTTAAGGTATTTAAGTGTTAGATTTTTAGCAAAAGCCATTGAATACTAGATCATTATGGCAAATCTACGATTAAAAAAAATTACCCCTGAAATTTTAGATATCCACTAGCAACTCTTTTCAGATCTTATGTCAAATGACCTAAAGAAACTTTAAAATTTAAATCGTTCATCCTGTAGCAAAAAATTGTCACCCGACTTTTGATGTATTGAGGTTAAATATAGAATTATTAGATTAAAGAACTAGAATTCTCGTTATATATACACATATACATTAAGTAAATATGCATATTTTACTTATAAAATTTCTTACCATGTTTTAAAAAACCATGTTTTTAAAACCAAGTTTTAAAATTGTCTGTTGAATCATATAAACTTGACAATTCTATGTATTAATAAATACTTTTTAAATTTTTTTTGATGAACTATCCCATCCACTTGAAAGAAAATGAAAATAATTGAAAGTTAACTTGCGTTTAACTTTTCGTTCCCGTCCCGGCCGATAGATGGATGCACCAGTCTACAAAACAAAATTTACTGAAAAAGAATTCAAATCTGCTTAAAGATGGCTAAAAGTATTAAAAGGATGCATCGTCATCGTGTTCTGAGCTATTCTAAAAGTTTCAAATGTCTAGTTAGTCAGGAAGTTAGTTAAAAATCGATTGCAAGATTTGTACGGGACAAACACACCCACAAACAAACAAAAAAGAAAGCGAGTTAATAAAAACATGGTAATTAATATTCTTTCATCCAGATCTCATTTTCAAATGTTCACCTTTCATAGCATGTCCTTAATTACAAACTGAGCTGCCCTGAAAACTTCTAAGCCGAATATTTGAAATAGACAAGCATTAAGACTACCATGTCCAAGGAGTGGCAATGCAGTAATAGATTTAGTGATAACCAGGGTGCCCCACGGGGAGGCCGTCCACTTTACACCCAGGGTACATATACACACACCTATATATCGGATGTCTGGGCTAAAAGTATCCAAAAGTTATGGCTTATTTTTGCGGAAATACCTATTAGAATAAAATTTTTTTCATTTAAATAGAAATAACATCTGACCAAGTTTTAATTTTAATAGATTTCGAGGTGTGCACTTTTTGTACCACGACAAGCATCGAAACGGTAATCCATTTCTCTCCAATGTACGGATTACTCTCAAGTTATTAGACTCTGATACGCTTCTTCAATTCATCCACACTTTCCATTTTTTTGTTCATGCTCAAATTTTTTTGTTTATACACTAAAAACTCTTGATATGCTACGAAACACTTGGAGTGAAAAGGACTACCGCTTAGACGTTTGTCGTGCTACAAAAGGTGCACACATCGAAATCTATTTATATTAAAACTTGTTGAGGTGTTCTTTCTATTTAAATAATTTAAAAAAAATTCTAGTGGGTAGTTCCGTATAAACAAGCCATAGGTTTTGGATACTTTTAGCCCGGACACCCTGTATATGCATACATACCTTTAAGAACGATTTAACTGCAAGTTTATCTGAAGCCACGTCACCACCGCTTGTTATTTGTTCTCCGGGGTGATTTACTCTGGCGCTCTTATAGATATTTTTCCATGGGTCCCTCCCTCCCAAAAATGAGAACATGACGTGGGGAAATGAATGGGCTGGTCAAAAAATTTCCCCCAATCCCTCGTTACTGGCCATCCATGTATATATATATATATACACAAACACACTGAAGTGCCAGAGATACCTGTCTAATACCTAGTAAGTCAACTTCTGGATCGTTGAACTGCAGAAACACGACGGGACTTGGACTCTACGAGTTCTCTGAGGAAGTCCATGGACAATGGACCCCATGCCTCCTGAAAAGGGGTCCATAATTTTGTGACATTCCTAGATGGTGGATCTCTGCTTTTAACGGAACATTTCATGGCATCCCAGGTATGTTCAATAACGTCTGGGTGACAAGGGGGATATTTCCTGCTGCAAAACTCAGATGAATGTTCCTCAAACCATAATTTGGTGACGTATTCTCTTGTTTGAGGACGACCAAACCCATTACAGCGAATGCATGGCATGAATGGCTGTAACACAGCTGAAAGGATGTTAACGTAGCGTTCATCTGTCAGCGAAGTTGTAGACGTATGAGGAGATCCTAATTTACGCCAGTTCAACACCCCCCATACCATTACTGAGCCCCCCCTCACCAGCCTGTACAGTGCCCCGTTGACATGCTGGATTCATTCATTTATGACGTGTTCTTCAGACTCAGACCTTTCCATCTGCCCGAATCAGTTGGAAACGAGACTCGTCAGACCAGGCTACTCGTATCTAGTCTTCTAGAGTCCACGGAGTGTCTAGTTGTTCCCGAGCCAAAATGGATCTCAGAGCTTCGGGCAGATGGAAAGGTCTCAGAGCAGACCTTTCCATCTGCCCGAATCCGTTGTAAACGAGACTCGTCAGACCAGGCTACTCGTATCTAGTCTTCTAGAGTCCACGGAGTGTCTAGTTGTTCCCGAGCCAAAATGGATCTCAGAGCTTCGGGCAGATGGAAAGGTCTCAGAGCAGACCTTTCCATCTGCCCAAATCAGTTGGAAACGAGACTCGTCAGACCAGGCTACTCGTATCTAGTCTTCTAGAGTCCACGGAGTGTCTAGTTGTTCCCGAGCCAAAATGGATCTCAGAGCTTCGGGCAGATGGAAAGGTCTCATAGCAGACCTTTCCATCTTCCCGAATCCGTTGTAAACGAGACTCGTCAGATCAGGCTACTCGTATCTAGTCTTCTAGAGTCCACGGAGTGTCTAGTTGTTCCCGAACCAAAATGGATCTCAGAGCTCTGTCTCACGAGGAAAGCAATGACACCCGGGCGAGGCATCGGCTATTAAAATCTATATTATGCAGTTAACGTTGTACAGTCCTCAAGTCGATGTTAGAAGAGGTTCCAGGATTGAGGTGCAATGTTTTTCGCGACAGTGGTGTACTCCTTTCGCTTGGCATGATTCTCAACAGAGAATGCCGGTCACGAACATCCCGAGTCTTTGAGACGGCCACACTGTTGCCGCAGGTTCGATGCTTTGATAACATTATTGTATTCAAGACCCGCCCTTGAAAAGGTCGAATGGGAAAATCTATGCTTTGCCTTAACTCCGAAATGTCATGACCCACCCCACGAGCACCGACTATCATACCTCTTTAAAAGTTGCTTAACCCCTTCTGAACCAGTGGATCCACGTATGGATCCATGGCCTGATTCTCCACAAGATTCTCCACAAACACCAGTGGATCCAGAACTGTAAATTAACTTTTTTATGTAATTTTTACATAAATCGATGTAGATATCGTTATATTTCTATTGTATCGATTTAGATATCGTTATATTTATATGTGTATCGATATAGATATCGTTATATTTATATGTGTATCGATTTAGATATCGTTATATTTCTATGTGTATCGATTTAGATTCGTTATATTTCTAAGAGTATCGATTTAGATAGCGTTATATTTCTATGTGTATCGATTTAGATATCGTTATATTTCTATATGTATCGATTTAGATATTGATATATAAAGGTAACAAAACTGTAAACTTTTTTTTATGTAATTTTTACATAAATCGATGTATATATCGTTATATTTCTATATTTATCGATTTAGCTATTGATATATTATATATATATATATATATATATATATATATATATATATCGATTTAAATATCGATACCTATATCTCTTCTAATTAATATGAATAAAAGCATCTCATTTATCTGAAAACTACTACTTGATATTTTAAATCTAAATGCCCGAAAAACTGGCTTTGCATCTTCATATACATATGCTGGTACGAAAGGAGTTAAATTCCAATTATCTGCTATGCTTACTTCGCAATGAGTTCTTCAAGCTTCTTAAGGGTACAAGTGACATTCAACCTCGAATTTTTTAAATTTTCAACTTTGAAATCTGTATACAGAATGAGAATAATTAATATTCTTTTTTTACTACATTGAAGACACTTAGAATGCAAAATAAGGATTTTTCGGCAGAACAATGCCTATTTTCCAAAAAAGTTCTTCAAAAATGCTAGTATTTTTCAAAATGCTCCATGCGCATTCCATATAATTTAAAAACCTTAAATTTTTTAATATAAGTTTACCATATATATACAAACATAATTGTGCATTGAAATTTTTTTTTGTATGAATCTAAAGCCATAATTATATATTTTTGTTAATCTGCTTGTTATTTTTTAATGTTTTTGCATACGTTACTTTATTTCATGATTTAAAAATTTGAAAAATATTTGTGGTTACGAAGAATGATGCACAGTTTTTTGACAAAAACTCCAAATAACATTTCTGAGAAATGTGGGAAAAATCAGAAGAAAAATTAATGGGTAAGGAGCATCTTGAAAAATTCTAGCATTTTTGATGAATTTTTTTAAAACAGTCCTATTCTTCACACAAAATATTATATATAATTTCTAAGTACCTTTAATGAAGTAAAAAGTTATACTAATTATTCTCATTTTGAAAATAGAGTAGAATATTGAACATTTTAAAAAACGAGGTTGTAAGTGCCATGTCCCCTTAAAAGGTCTATCGTTCTGTATACAATACTTTTAGGATGAAACTATTTACGAGAAATTTTGTATTACTACGTATTTCTAACGGGATCGTCTATCCCTGTCCCCTACAACAGTGTATATACATACATACATACATACATATAGATACATGTATATATTACCTTTATGAACTGCCTAACTGCAAGTTTATCTGAAGCCACCTGTTATCATTTCTACGAAGTGATTTACTCGGGCGCTTTCATACATTATTATTTTTTTCCCATGGGTCCCATAAATAAGAACATGACGTGTGGAAAAAGACGGGCCGGCCGAAAAATGTTCCTCCAACCCCTCGTTATTGGCCAACATCCGGCCGTGGCGAAGCGCGAAAGGAACCTTCAAGGTAAGGAGAACCGGGCTCGGATATCAGACGAGGTGTCGTTTTCGTCACGTCTGCGTCTCGCGACACGCACCGCCGGGCAGACCCCCGTATCGAACGTTTCGATCTAAAGCTCACTTCCTCTCGGCCCTGCGTGAGTCCGACACCTAGGGTGGCTGCATCGCTTTTAAATCATTCGGAGAGGGAACGTCCCGATTGCTTCTAAATGGTTATGGAGGAAATAAAAAAGTAATTCACGGCGGTTTGGCACGATTCCCCTCGTTGCCAGATCGGGAAGATAAGTTTTGATTTTCTTTTTTTCTTCTCTCTTTGGGAGTGTTGTTGCGTGAAAGGGCGAGAAAAGGGGTGGTCTAGGCCCCGTCCAGTTGCACTTCTTTAGGACTTTGGTCTGAAAGGGACGGAAAAACTAAGTAAATATGTTTGCAAGGTAGTTCCGAAAAGTGTGGTGTACAGTTAGCGAAGAAGCTAGGCAAAAATGCTAATTAGGGGATGACGTCAGTGCAATTATATCTATATTGCCTGTCATATATATATATATATATATGACAGGCGTTGGGTTTACCTGCTATAACATTTTTTAAATGCAGTCATCATCCATTAACGTTGGTGGCGAGTGGAATACAAATAGAACAACATATCAGTCCACACTTTATTGCTTTATTGAAAAATTGCTTTATTGAATTTTTCTTTAAGAACACCACTCTCCAAGTTGTATATATATATACAACTTACTGTCGTAACTTTACGAAACTTGCAAGACCAGCGAGGAAACGGGAAGCAAGTGAATAAGGCAGACTTATTCCCGAGATAGGGGAATGATAATTTAAAGCATCGGGTGAAAAATTTGAACTTAACGTTGGGTAGTTATGCAGAGTGAGATACGAATAGGCGTACATTACTAGTCATTATTACTAGGCGTACATAGGCGATATTACTAGTCGATAGCTTCAGCTGAGTGCCAACAAACTTCGATTTCAGCTTCAATGGTCGTTATCCATTCTTACGATGGAATCAGCCCGAAGCTCCTGTTAGGTTAGGGAAATGCGCATGGGAAAGATTCAAGCGTCAGTTACGTTTGAAACTGTTTGTTTTTAAAAGAGACAATGCGTGTAAAGGAAGGTCATCAAATACTGAAAACCTGCAAGTCTGTGCCAGTGTACTTTCCCAGTGTATCAGCTACACATCTATTATTGTAAGTACTACTAGCACGGACAAGCCAGAGAAAGCTGCTTATATATATATATATATATATATATATATATATATATATATGACAGGCGTTGGGTTTGCCTGCTATAACATTTTTTAAATGCAGTCATCATTCATTAACGTAGGTGGCGAGTGGAATACAAATAGAACAACATCTCAGTCCACACTTTATTGAAAAATTGCTTTATTGAATTCTTCTTTAAGAACACCACTCTCCAAGTCTTTTCCCCTAGTTTGCCATTTTTAACATTCGGCGACACCGAGCAGAGCGACCACTCGCAGCGAGCTCCCAAATCAATCTGCTTAGTTCTAAGTAAAAATCGCGCGTCTACTCTTATGGCACATGCGCAGAGCCCAATCTAGAATTTTCTAGAAGCATGCTTCCCGCCAAACCTGTACAGTATCTAAAAATAATTCTCCAATGGAACTTCATTTACCGCGAACCGAGGTCATCCTCAAAACGGGGAATAACCATTTTTTCCCACCCGCACTCGTCCTGGAATATGAAACTAGTGGCTTTTTCGAGCCACAAAAATTATTTATCCCAAAGCCCCCTTTAAATTTAACTTAATTGTTCCTTTCCCCAATTAATTCTCGACATACACACACACACACACACACACACACACACACACACACACACATATATATATATATATATATATATATATATATATGACACGGTGCTTGTTTTACAACCGTTTTAAAATCATCTCCATGCAGTCATCGTGTCCGTTATATAGTTGGGCGAGTGGAAGCCACTAACTCAATAAACAGTCCATGATCTTTTTACTCCTTCTTTATTGCTTTTCTTCAACTAATCACGCTCCAGGGTAATTTTCTCGATTAGCCATTTTGAAAAATCATTCGGCACGCAGCCGCGTGCTTCCGCAGTCAACGAGAATCCCCAGCAATCTGCCGCCAAAACCTACTTTCTCAGAGTTCCTACTGTCCAGCGCATGTGCAGACCCCTCGCATCGAGCATCTGGAAGTCCCTTCTGCTGACGTTCACTTTTACTCCGCGCCAAAAACCTGTACTATTCTAAAATTAGACCCTTTCGCTAGAATTTCTCGCGTTTTTGACCAGACTGTCAGCTCTAAAAGGAGAATTTCCGACAGAATACACGCGCTTTGCTAAATTGATTGTTAATTTCTTACTGTTTTAACCCCCCCCCGTACTCCTCAATTATGTTTTGACATATATATATATATATATATATATATATATATATATTTATATATATATATATTTATATATATATTTATATATATATATATATATATATATATACATATATATATATATATATATATATATATATATATATATATATATATATATATATATATATATATGGCACCCCAAGCCCACGGTTACGAAAGCGGAGATGGGTACCGCCGGCCCTGGTCCACATCGGACTGTTGCGCCGTGAGTTTATATATATATATATATATATATATATATATATATATATATATAAGTAAAAGCCTACAAACTATAACATAGGCTGTAAATTGCTAAAAGTTTTGTCATTTGCAGTACTTCTGATATTTCGAAATTTCACTCCACATCACCCCCCCCCCCCCCCCCCCCCCCAGAAAAAATTCTCCCGGCACTACTGGAACACGACACAAATTACCAGAATATTTTAACAAGGTTACATCTTTCGTTCGTAAGTGGCGAACAAAAGAGAGAGCGATCGAAACAAAAATCGTTCACGTCTTTGCATGCCTTGCCGCCCACCCGTACGGGCTCGACTGTCGTTTCTGTTACCCGTAACCTTCGCCTCGCACCCCTTTTCTCTCGGCCAAATCGGCTTAGGCAGAGAGAGAGAGCTCACTCCCAAGTGTCACCGCGTTAATCCGTAGAAGGACAATGGACATCGCACGAAGTTCGCCCCGTGTGGCAGAAATAATTGACCTGCACGCAACGAACGGGGAATATGCGGGGTGGGCCGGGGATCCTTTTGTTTCTAATCTCTCTCTTTCGTTCTCGAACTATACTTTCACCGGCAGGAAGGTAGTATGTGTCTCCTCTCTCGAGATTGCTGCCGGATCTTCTCTGTAGTCAAACGAATATATATATATATACAGTGGGATCTCGATCGATCATTTTCGGATCCATCGTTTTTCCGTATGTGTCGTTCATTTTATCCACTCCCAACGATCATATTGCCTTGTTATGTTTCCGCATCTATCGTTTTCCCGCATTTATCGTTCATTTCAATCGGTCCCTTGAAAAACGATAGATCGAGATTCCACTGTATATATATATATATATATATATATATATATATATATATATATATATATATATATAATATTAAAAACTAGTAATTTCTTAATTCAACACTCTTAACATTTAAAAACTATTAATTCCTCATTTTACTATTCAAAATTACAAACCCTTTTTTTAATCCCTTAAGTTATTTAATTCCCTTTGGGCATTCGCGTTAAATTCCATTATTACAGCCTTCGGCAAAATCATTAAAGATGGCTGTCTTTTTTAAGTAAAGGGACGCTGCGGGGCGTCAGTACAAGTTTAAATCAGTTCTGCACATCAACAACAACTTTAAACCAATCAACTATTAAGACACACCCTTTAATCACGTGATGGACAGATGTTTATATAAGACTTGACATCCGGAAGTAGGACGGATTCCTGTATTTTCTCTTGCTGCATCCATACCGACGGAGCAGGCGGGGTATTGAATAAACATGTTCCCGTAAAAAGCTCGTATTCGTCGTTTTTAGTCATGAAGTAAATTTATCCTCGAGCATAACTGCATCTCCTCACCGTAGCATGGGAGACTATATCTTCTGAGCCTGCGTTCTGTCTCCCATGTTACATATATATATATATATATATATATATATATATATATATATATATATATATATATATATATATATATATATATATATATATATATATATATATATATATATATATATATGACAGGCGTTTGGTTTGCCTGCTCTCACCTTTTCTTGAAATTGCAGTCATCCTCCTTAAAATATTAGTGTCGAGTGGAAGGTAGTCTAAATCCAGTAAACAAACATAGTTCCAACGAAATCAAGTTTATTTTATTATCTTCTAGCAACCACTGATCCAAGTAGAGCATCCATCTTTTGCCATTTTCTTTTTGGAGACGCGGTGAACAGACGTACGACGGTATTGACTTCTATCCCTCGCTCTGCTAGATCCCACTGCCAATTCCGCGCGCCAACTCTCTCTGCACATGCGCAGAGCGCAAACTAGACATCTTTCAAGGAGAATTATATAAGATTTCCTCTTCGAACGCAAAAACCACAGACGCGCCAAGATTATATAATGAAAAGGGGAATTTCCCTTTCCCAATTCGCGTCTTGAAATACGAACAATTAGAGGCGAATTACGCCACGAATATAATTTAATTCCCAAGCCCCCTTTAAATTTAAAGTAATCATTCTTTTCCCACTAAATCCTTGACACACACACACACACATATATATATATATATATATATATATATATATATATATATATATATATATATATATATATATATATATATATATATATATATATATATATATATATATATATATATATATGTGGCGTTACGGCAGATGTCCGAAAAATTCAATTGTACTAGCCGCTGCCCGAACTTTTAGTTTTATATTTTCTTTTGCAAAACAACTCAAGTGAAAGTAACATATGTAAGGAATGTTACCATTACCTGTCATCATAAATATATGTCATTAAGGGGTATTATCTGTAAGGCTGATTCTAAAACATCGTGATTAAAATATGTGAATTTCCATTACTTCAGAACAGAGATAAAGATATGACTGAGAAACCAACACCAATGATTTTAAGAATGACATCCCTCTCTGTATGTACTATTTTTGAAAATTAAGATATCTACACTTTATCATTACATCAAATAAGAAATTTTTGGGGAAAATTTTTTTCACTTAAAAAATGGAGTAAAAATTCAGCAGGTACTAAAATATAGTGTGTATTACATCACTCTCTGTATGTAATGTTGTTCACAATTCAGATATCTCCACTTAATCATATTAAATAATAAATTGTTGGGAAAATTTCTTCACTTATAAAATGGAATAAACATTCAGCAAATACTGAAAAAAGTGTAGAAAATAAACTATTACTGGCTGTCGGTTGCTGTGCCAGCGACGATTAAGCCTAACCTCGCGATCATTTATGCTCTCTCTTAATGAATTATTTCTTCTTCGCTTTCTTTATTGAGACCGTTCCCAATTTTCACTTGATCGTGTCGCTCGCTTTCGAGCATTCCTGATTTCAGCGCGTTAAATCCATGTTGACACGAGGTGTTGCAAATTACGGACAGCCGGTAATGTTTACATCTGGTAGTTGCAGCCGTTGCCATTCGGAATGTATAAATATCGTTGATTTTTGTGCCGCATACCTACGCGTTTTATATATATAGATGTTTTAATTTGTATGTCACACTTAAAATTAATTCTTTAATGTGGAAAAAGCTGATGATGGAATTATGAAGTAATTCGAAGTTATTCATATTGGCAAATGCCGTTATGTATAAAAGAGGCATTACTTGATCTCTAATTGAATAGTTTAGTCCATAACTGAAAATTTTCATTGAAGACCAGTCATATGCTTGAGGTTGAATATGAGTATTATCTAAAGAGTATTTGGATTGAAAAAAATTAATTGAGCGATTTTATATTTCACAGCAAAAGCTACTTTTTTAATTTGCCGAAAACATGAAAAAGTGACATATCAACGTCTGCCTTAATGCTCCCCCCCCACATATATATATATATATATATATATATATATATATATATATATATATATATATATATATATATATAATGAATCTATTGTCGACGCTTGGGTTAACTTGCGTAATCAGGCACAAGTAGCGTCCAATTCAAACCGAATAATCCATTTGGTGGTAATAATACGTCTATTCTATTATAGCCATTTAATAATCAAATACAATATAACAATTTTAAAAGGCTTCAAACTATTTAAATATAAGCAGAGAGGTCAGAAAGCGTCTAGCTCCATGCACGGACAATCCCGAAGTGCGTAGTACCGACACTCACGCCAGCATATATGGAATTTAGTTTCTTTTTACCACGTGACACTCTGTGTTGCTATACGCCCACGCGTCATGCGGAAGGAACAAGGAAAATAGTTATAGAACGGGAAAGACAAGATCAAACGATTGAATGAATGGAATAGAATTAAACTGCTGTGGAGTTTTTGTTACACACACACACACACACACACACACATATATATATATATATATATATATATATAAATATATATATATATATACAATATATATATATAAATATATATATATATATATACAATATATATATATATATATATATATATATAAATATATATATATATATATATATATATATATATATATACATATATATATATATATATATATATATATATATATATATATATATATATATATATATATATATATATATATATATATATATATATATACAATATATATATATATATATATACAATATATATATATATATATATACAATATATATATATATATATATATATATATATATATATATATATATATATATATATACATATATATATATATATATATATATATATATATATATATATATATATATATATATATATATATATATATATATATATATATATATACAGGCCTTTTTTACTGGGGATACCTGGGAACATGGCGTATCCCCACCTTTTTTTAAGTATTATTTTGACTTAATTGAAATTTTAAGAAACGTACGAATCAATTGTTACTATACAACAAAATGTATTTTGTTTTAATTACGAGTTTTTTTGTTCCCCTGTGACGTGTAAAGCACGCTACTAGAAATACGCACATTTGTTTAAGAAAACATCGTATACCCACCTATTTTTTTAGAAAAAAGCTCTGTGTATGTATACACACACACACACACACACACATATATATATATACACAGATACATGCATACATACATAAAATGTTCATTACCGTGATAGAAGTGAACGAATTGCCTGGAGGAATTTTAAATGGTATTAAATGCGTGCTGTCTAATTGGCTTTTCAAAGAGACGTCAAAACAGACACGCAAAATGACAATTTCCTTTCGTTAGTTTTTTAGTCAAAAAAATCAAACCAAAGTGCTATTAAGTTATCAAGCAACTAGGTGCAATTTAAATGTTTCTCCCTCATATTCTGGTAATTTCTGCTTCCCCTTGCGAAACACAGAGACAGAAGAAATTAAATGACACGGAGTTGATGAATTTAGATGGAGTTTCACAACCGTGAAAATTGATTGAATAAAGATTTTTTTTGTGCTTTCTTCTTAAATAAGACTAAACAAGCTCTTTGATTCATGTGCATATTAAAGTAAACCCAGCGTTTTGATTGCTAAGATCCCTGTTTGGAATCCTTACTAGTTTTCTAATGATTACCCTTTCAAAGGTATTCATTAATTAGTCTCCGCATTGGATTAACCAATCAGAAGGCAAGTGGGGTGTGCTGATACCCCACCACTATATAAATTCTGACAGCCTACGTTTCCTCAAAGTTACAGGCATGCGTGGACACAGACTTTTGACCTCTTACAACTCGAACACACGACCGAAAGTTGCACATGTGTACAAAGAAAACAGTCCTGATGCTACAAATAACTTCCACTCAATGCTTGAAGCACAGATAAAAAGATTTATGCATATTACATTTCAAGAATGAAAAAGGCACAAAATTAAATGCACTGAACAACTGGTCATAATAAAAGACACTTGAAACTTAGGATTTGTTGTTGCTGTTCTTCCTAACGCCCCCTGGCCGGAGGAAATTTCAGACTAGGTCAATGGAGCCAGTGGACTCCGGGTGCGGAGGTATGTATATGTAAGTATGTATGTATATATGTATGTATATATGTATGTATTTATATATATATATATATATATATATATATATATATATATATATATATATATATATATATATATGTATATATGTATGTATATATGTATGTATTTATATATATATATTTGTATATATATATATATATATATATATATATATATATATATATATATATATATATATATATATATATATATATATATATATATATATATATATATACTCACGCCACGCACGCACGCACACACACACACACACACACACACACACACACATATATATATATATATATATATATATAGTCGAACCTCCATATGTCGAACTTCCCCATATCGAAATTTTCTATATATCGAACTCTTAGCAAATCTCCATGTTCATTACATAGAAAAACTGTTTCTATATATCGAAAAAATCTCTATATATCGAAATTTTTTCAAGACATATTGGAAGATTTTATTCCAATTTAAACCATTTACCTCATGAAAAATGAAGGTCGGGGGAAAAAGGAAGTTCAGTGAAAGTTATTTCCGGAGAAAGTAGAAGTGTATGTAAAGCAGTCTGTGATGACTGGAGAAGCAATGACTTGAAAAAATCCTAAAAGATTATCAGCCTGATGATATTTTTTAATGCAGATGAAATGGGACTCTTTTATAAGTGTTTACCCAACAGAACTCTAACTTTGAAAGACGACGATTGTCATGGAGGAAAGAACAGTAAGGATAGAATAACTTTACTGGTAGGCGCTAACATGAGTGGCAAAGAAAAACTTCGATTATTGGTAGTAGGTAAAAGTAAGAACCCTAGAGTATTAAAAAATGTAACGTCTTTTGAGGTTGACTATTAATTGTTATAATAGAAAGTCATGGATGACAAGTGAAATTTTTGAAGCGTGGATTTTGAAATTGAATAGAAAAATGAGTGATCAAATTAGAAAAATTCCTTTGCTTGTAGACAATTGCCCCACCCATCCTAATGTGTCTTCAAAATTATCAAATGTTTATTTGTTTTTTCTTCCCCAGAATATCACTTTAATACAGAGGCTGTTCACACATTTTTTAGACGATGTATATTGTATTCACAAAACTAAATTACATAAAATTCTTGTGTTTTAAATGTTCTATTTGACATCCCTTATTCTTAATTATCTTTCGACACCGCAATTTCCAGGATAATAATGCCTTTTGAAGTGTCAGAAGAGGTATTCTATCCCATTCCTCCTGAACAGCTTTCCAGAGTCCTGTAAGGGTTTTGGGACGACGTTTGGATAATGCAGATTTTAAAAATCCGAAAGCACAAAAATCCATAGGTGATACATCGGGAGATTTAGCAGGGATATCAGTGAAGGGTATGGCCTTGATACCAGTTTTTTGTTCCATTTCTTTTAGGAAATTTACAGTGGATTTTAATGTGTGACTGCTAGCTTTGTCCTGATGGAGTCTCACAGATTGATGGCACTGTGGGTAAAGCGATGGTATTTCATTCAGAAAAATTGGCGATAAAATATGTTCCTGATAGTATTTGGAGTTAATCTTGACATTTTTTCCACTCTCTTTATTTTTAACTTGCCATTATAAGGAAAACCAGCAACAATCATGAAGCCCTTAGAAAAACTTTCTTTCGATTCTTTGAACCATGTACTTAAATTTTTTTCTCCCCTTTTATGATAATAAATGGTTTTTTTTGTTGCAATCATTTAAATACACCCATGATTCATCTATTGTGACAATTGTTTTCCATTTTTATTTGGATAAGTGTTTCTTATATAAAATTCTGCAGCGTGTCCTGCGTTCAGCGATATGATTTGGAAGAAGACGATGCACATTGCATTTTTTCGCTTTCTTAAGATTTAAATCAACGTTTATCATTTTGTTTACAGTGGACACCGAGCATTTTAATGATTTTGCAACTGTCCTTTGACTAGGGGGATTTTCTTTTAACATTAAACAACGTACCTTTGCAATAGTCGAAGATGTCCGTTTTTTCCTTGGATACTTGTTTGAAATTTTTGTCCCACTTGAGGCTCCAATTTGACGTTTTTTTTCCTTTCTTGTTGACGATATTACCTATCGACGCTTTAGATATCACAAAACCATGACTCTCGCATCGTTTTTGGATAACGGAGTATGCATATTTCTCTTCGGAAAGAGCATAAATGTAGCCTTCGAACCACTGCTTTGTTAAAAACGCCATTTTGAATAAAAACAAAACTTTCAAGCCTTAGACGATAATTTTGACTTTTAAAAACATAGTACAATTGAAATTATTTCTTTTGCAGCAAACGATTTTTTATTACCGCTTACCAAAATCGTCTAAAAAATGTGCGAACAGCCTCTCTATTGCAACCAATGGACCAGGGTGTAATAAAAACCCGAAACTTCATTACCGAAAACTCTGACGACTTACCTGGACATTTGAAAATGAAAAAACTTTACATAAGATGATTGATTTGAGCATCGGCGTGGAAGAATTAGCCACGCATATGCTCATATCAGTAAGTGTGAAAAATGACATTTCTGAATCTACAATAAAAAAAAAGAATTTCGCAACAGCTGGGTTCAGCAAGATATTCGTAGTTTTTTTAAAAGATTTAACTGTGATCACTGCAACCACTGTCTGGATTATTGTTTATTTTTAAAGGTATGTAGTACTCAATAAATCTTTCATATTAATTAATTTTTTAATTATTAACTTTCATTTAATGTGATTGGATTTTCGCTTACGAAAATTAGCTTTAATTTTAACGTTTTAGGAGAATTATGATAAAACTAAGATCAATTCTATATATCGAAATTTCTATATATCGAATTTTTTTCCGGCAATTTGCTACTTCGATATATGGAGGTTCGACTGTATATATATTCATCGGATTTAGCTAGGAACCACCCCAATTTTGACCAAACACCCCCAGGGTCGACATCTGGGGGTTGGGATCGTACCCTCTCTCACCTTCTCTGATCTCATGGAGGGACTTTCCAGTCTACGGATTTAACGTGCCCTTATCCGGTCTAGGCACGGAGGATCCGAGAACCCTCAACATCGAAAGCCAACGCGCTACCACTAGGCTAACTCAAGCCCTATTCTCAGAATTTACGCTTGTTATTCAGAACTTGAATTGTAGCTAAAGTATCAGAAGAACAGTCGGAGATGAAAAAAGATAGATATAAGCCGAATAGAAACTAAAACTGGATCAATGAAAACTTTTGAATTTAGTATTTAAAAAATTTGAGAGTTTTGCATCTCATCCATTCATTATAATGGTGAGAGAAAATTCAAGGATCGGGGGCTATCCGCAAACGAAGATTTAAACTGTGTACAGCTAGATTATTTAAGTGACCTCGTGCTAGTCAGACGGCGTTTAGCTGATGATGCAACGGTAAACGCAGTTTATGTCTAAAAGGAAGGAAAGCTGAAACGGAGAAAAATTGAAAGAAAAATAAATAGCTAACCATAAAGAGTAAATTTAGTTATGTCTTTTCAATTTATGTATGTCCCTACATATGTTTTCTACTGTCCCTTTTCTTTCGATCGGGGAATTGATAAGTTTGCTTGTAAAACACTGTTTTTGTGTTTTTAATGTTGTGTCGTGATTTGAATTGATCTAATGCTTTTGACTTTCTGTTTTTAATGTAGGGATCCTGGGGTATTGAGATATTTTTTAGCTTGACCTGCATTCTGTCAGGAAGGTTGCCTTGGGGTGAGCTACTCGGTTAGTCCTCCTGATTAAAAAACCTGTCGATTCCTCGTTATTTGGATTCTTTTGGTTTTAGATTTTTTTTATGTTTTTCTATTTTTGATTGCAGTTATTTCTACAGAATCTTGAATTCATGTTGCGTTGAGCTCTAAATTTTTCGACAGTTAATGTCTTCAATTTGTTTAAGTAATTTGACACTTTTTTATTGGATCACTATATATATGACTAAAACATCCATAAAATATTGCACATATATTCAATGATGCCTGTAAATATTTTATTCATGGGCATATATGTCCACGGAACTATGAGCTATAACTTCCTATTTTTTTTCTAAAAATATCATCTTATTCAAAATCTCTCGCTACTAACCTGTTTACTTTTAGCCGGAACATCATCTTCCAGCTCAGGTTATTTTTGCTAAATCGAGCCATCGAGTGAGGAGCTGAACTTGCTAACTTGGGTAACGTGTTCCTCCCACTAGGCAAATATCGATATATACTTCCCTTATTCTGCATGCGTATTCAAAAGTTGTTTTCTGTGCTCTGAATCCATTAGATCTAGTTTTGCATTTCTAATGAGGACATGATACGGGCTTATAAATTTATATAATAATTTCTTACGACAAAGAGAAGGAAAAAATGAGGCATATGTTACTTGAAGCCTTACTTGATGCTAATTTTAACGCGTCTAGTTAATATATGACATCTTATAAAGCTTGGATTACATATTATCTACAAACATGGTTATATTGATTACTAAGCTCAGTGCCTGCAATCTGATGGCATAGTTGTCTAATGGTTGACCATTCAAAGGGATTTACTAATTAGATTCCCTATTGGTTTAACCCTTTAGAACGATTGTGGGATGTTTTGGTACCTCACCATAAACTAAAGCCTTGAATTTCACGCCCCCAAATACATATATATATATATATATATATATATATCTATATCTATATATATATATCTATATATATATATATATATATAAAACAGTTCCGTAACTGACTCATTCATTCACTGACTGACTGACTGAGTGACATACAACGCACAGACCAAACCGCTGGACGAACAGACCAAACCGCTGGGAATTTTGCATGGCGATTCTTCTAATAATGTAGGGGTGCACTAAGAAAGATTTTTCAAAAATTCTTCTTAGATTTTTTTAAATTAAATTTTTAATCTGTTTTTTTAAACTTTTTTTACGTTTGCATTTAAAATAATACATCGAGGGTTATAAAATTTATATCACGAGAAAGATCATAAAAATTCCTTCAAAATGAAATTTTTTTGGAATTTTTACCTCCATTTCCTGATTTTTGGTGAATTTTTAAAGATTAATTTTTAGAATTTAATTTATTAAATGCCGATCACGTGATTTCTTTTTCTGGTACTTTCAATAAATTTATCGTCACGTGCGTAACAACTAAATAGACAAAAAAAAAACATATTTTCTTTCTAATGCAGCAGACGATTGGATATTATCCAAAAAAAAATAAATATTCCTTATGATTTTTTTATAAATATATATATATATAAATATTTTTTACATCAATTGTATATATTGATCGTCTCATTTATTATAAATATATATATTTATTTTTTTTGGCATTAAATGCATACATTGACCGTTGTATTTAATTTGGATGTACTCCGTAGCGAAGCGCAGGTTTTCAGCTAGTATAAAAATATATATATGGTATATACCTACTTTGGAGAGCTTGCAACCACGATAGATTTTTCGTGCACCAGCCGCCATTAGTGCACACGACGGTGGATTTGTCAGGGACCGGCATTGAACCAGAGACTTTCAGATCACTGCCTCTCTGACTTTGTCAACGTGGCCACAACGTCCAATACCAACAGTGTTGCTCGAACCCAAAGAAACCTGCATAACTAACGACAGAAAATTGCCCTTTTGCTTGTCTCCTTAGACAGTATTTTACAAACCCAGTTAGGGGCTAAGCATTTTAAGGTATTTGAACACGTTGAAATGCTGTTTTGAGTGCAAAATCTTGAATTTTTTTTATTATTATTGGTCTTATTTCAAAGGCTAATCTTTTAGGGTTCTAAAACAGCTTTACTTTTATTCGTACGATCATTGGATGAAAACTTATGGGCAATTTAATATGCCGAACCCAAGTAACACAAAACCGTTGGCAAGTCTTTGGCCAACCACTTTCGGGCATGGTTGGCCAACGGTGGTTTTTGGCCGTTGGCGCGAGGTTGGCCCAACGGTTGGCGTTCAGTTGGCCCAACGGTTGGCGTTCAGTTGGCCCAACGGTTGGCATTCAGTTGGCCCAACCATTGGATTTACAGGATGTAGCCGTTGGCGTTCTGTTGGCCCAACGGTGGGATTTGTAGGGAAACGGTTGGCGTTCTGTTGGCCCAACGGTGGATTTGTAGGGAAACGGTTGGCGTTCTGTTGGCCCAACGGTTTGATTTGTAGGGAAACGGTTGGCGTTCTGTTGGCCCAACGGTTGGATTTAAATGATTTGGCCGTTGGCACGAGGTTGGTCAACAGTAGGCATTCAGTTGGCCCAACAGTCAACTTTGTAGGTAAGCCTACATTAAATTTATTTAGGGCTATTATGCATTTTTCAACCCAGCCAGCAACTCTTTGTTCATCAGGCCAACAGTCAAACTATCCAAGGGTCAATAGTTTTGACATTTTGCTATTTTTCAGCAGATCGTTTACAAAGAGGATTTCCCCTTTTTAAACAGTTTATTAAGTTCTAGTATTTAGCCACAAATAATTTATATAAAAATAGTATATTCGAAATTCTATTTTGAATATATAAAATAGGATATTAAAGTATATTTATATAAAAATAGTATATTCGAAATTCTATTTTGAATATATGAAATAGGATATTAAAGTATATTTATATAAAAATAGTGTATTCAAAAATGCTTTTTTGAATATACAAAAAGGGAAATCCCCATTGTAAACGTTCTGCTGAAAATTAGCAAAATGTCAAACTATTGACCCTTGAATAGTTTGAAAATTGGCCCAATGAACAAAGAGTTGTTGGCAGGGTTGAAAAATGTATAACTCTTTTCCCCAAAAAGTAGTCTGAAACTGCAAAATTCACTCTTTTATGAAATCAAAAAGTTTCCATAGTTAAATATTAAAATGTACAAAAAGCAACAATACATTTTAATTTTAATGTTATTTTTAAAAGTTTATATTTTGCTTGACATTGTTTATATAAAGTGTTTTGTTTTAAACACTTTATATCTTTTTAAAGAGAATAAATCTTATAGATTATATCCTTAGTGATATTATAAATCTCATGTCACTATATATATATATATATACAATTTATAATATCAATGCTACCTGTTGTTTTTAATCAGTCACTTTACTACATATATAATTTTTTTTAAATAAACACCTTTCCATTATAATCAACTGGTGTCAAATTGCACACTCATGCTGAGTTAATATGACATATACTTTTTGTAAGATTACCTTTATATAAATATTTTTTCCATTATATATATATATATATATATATATATATATATATATATATATTTATAAACACTTTATCTTCCGATTTGTCTTCAGGTCTGATACAATATATACAACTGACGTCTGATTTTTTTAAAACTTTCCATAAAACTTTTATATCAATTTTTGGACTTACCTTGTTTAATATTTTAAAACAGCATCTTAATAAAGCATGTTATAGTAATTTTAATAAAACACAATTTTTCATCAATTTTTTTTTATTTTAACAAAAAATTTAATAAAATTTAATTTTACATTGTCAGAAATTCACAGTTCTTTTATCTCTCCCTCCTTCTCTGTCTTTCGAAAAATGGAAAAATCCCTTTATTAAGTCTTCAACAAATTTTTCCGTTATGACTTCTCCCTGGTAAGCCAGTCCGACAGAAGCTGTTAATATAAAAATAAATTAGTACAGTAAATGAGTCAAAAGAAAAATAGCTATATATGCACCAAACAGTCAAACAAAAATGCCTGATTAAGTTAGTTTTTTTAATTTTTTAGAAACAAGTTAACTTATTATGAAATCTAACCCTAGCATTTACTTCATAATCAAAAATTTCTTCATGTAGCATGAACTTGTCTTAACTATTACTTCAGGTATGTATCAGTAAAGGTTTATTTATTTGCTAAATTATCAAAGTACAAAATAAAACAACAATTTCAAATATGCAAACTAAATTAACATCAGAGGCAAATTAGACACTGCACAGATCTTTGATAATTTTAGTACATATTTATTTACATGAATATATCAACTCTCTGAAAACTTACTTAAAATTTAGACATGAAAAATTAAAATATCAAGAGCTATTGGCAGAAATTTCTTTACATTATAGGAACTAATCATCTTAAACTGCTTGTATGTATTTAGCAAAGTTTATTTTCATAAATTAACAGAGCAGAAAATTAAAGGATAATTTGAAATATTTGAACCAAATTAAAATTAGAAAAATAAGACATTGTGGTATATGATAGATAAGATTAATTTCCACATACATTTTACCAATACAACATTGAAAAAATTAAGGTGAAATTTTCCTTCTCTTAACCACACAGTAAACAATATTTTCTCAGTAAAAGTCAAATTAATTCTGTAGCATCAAAAGCTCAACAGTTTGTAAATGTATGTTTGTCAACACAAAGCTTTTTATTAGCACAATATCTTTAAAAAAAACCAACACTTTAATAATTTTAAACAATATTTATAACTCCACGAATATAAAAAAAAATTACAAATGTTTGTACAAAATATCAAACCTACTAATGCCTTTCTATCTACTGAACATCACAGTATCTATATATTTAAGTTGCTAAGCCAGACCGATTCTTTGGGCTGTCTGGGAGAGAAAACTACTGCATCAATTTATTTCCTTTTGGTCTTAAAAAAAAAGATTTTAATCTATAGATGTGTCAAATATGGTTTTTGTAACCATAATCTCTATTAATTAGCGATAATTTGTAATCTAAAATTGTTTTCTGTACATGATCAGCGACATGTTTAAATCTGGCTTTAGATACTCACTAAGCACGAGGCTGCATAAACTACTGCATAAAATACTGTACTAATTAGATATAACTAAAAATTTAAAACACATTAACATAATGATTTAAAAATACATATTTAATAAAGTGAATCAAATAATACTGGTAGGAAACAAGGGAAAATAAAAAAGAGTGAGGAACAAGACTTCAGTTTATACAAATAGGCCAAGAATTCAAAGCAAGTTTTTACCTAGATTCAATCATTCATAACATGATAACCACACTTCCAGTTCTTTCATCTATGGTACTAATGAGATCAGGACTGGCAGTCAAATAAAAATTTCCAGAATTTTCAATTCTGCATACCAGTTCCTTGAATACATGATCTTATAGACAGCTAAAAATAGAAAAATAAGTCATATACCATGGGATTGTCAAAATACAGTCTTTAATATTATGTACAAACTTTATAATATATATTGTTAAAAATATTGCTAAAAAAGTAAATATTATAATAAGTAGCAGCTAATCAAATTTTAAAGACAAGTGAATTATTTTAATGAGTGATCAGCTTACTTCATAAATAGTCTTTAATATTATGTACAAACTTTATTAAGTATATTGTCAAAAATTGCTTAAAATGTAAATATTACAATAACTAGCAGATAATCAAATGTTAAAGACAAATGAATTATTTTAATGAGTGATCTGCATATTTCATAAATACTTTGTATTGATATTTTACTTTCAAACAAAATATTTAACATCAAATACCTGTTCGAGTCTGAGACAGACAATTATTTTAAACTGAAATAAAATACAATTGCTAAGTTGATAGTAAGGAGAGAAAAATTACTGAAATTTCACCAAAGCAGGCAGCTAATTGTATTTTATCCTTGTATTCATAAGCTAGTGATTAACTGACGCTTCTTTATAAATTTGACGATTTAATAGAGTAGGTTTTCTAAATTTATGAAGTAAACTGTGAGATATAAACTTATAAACAACTTAAATACACTCAGAATAAATGTTCAACTTCTTATATAAAATGTTCAGTAAACTTTAATAACAGATATTTGAGCATAAATAAAAGTTTACCATAATGTTTTTTATTATAAATACTCTAGTTAGAAATAATCTTACTGAAAGTACAAGGTAAGAATCATCAGTAAACACCAAATTTGATCAACTATTCAATTTAAAACTTTCTGAACGATCCGATTAACTAAAGTAACTCAACCATTTAAAATAAATAACATAAACACATCCATGATTTCAAAAGTTTAAATACAACCATTCTATAAAGGATTATAAATATACAGATTACTTATTGTGTTCTAAAAATAGAGAAACAGCAAATACAATTACAGTAGTTAAATTTATTATTTGAGGAAAGCTTTGGCTGTTTTTATAGAAGTTTAACAAAGCATTATTTTACTTAAATTTACCAAGTTACGCTTCATTTTGATATGCATTTTAGAAAACTACTTGATGCTACTAATTAGCCAAGTACATCATTTTGTTTACTAAATAAAAGTATATTACTAATAAAATAATATACTTACTCTGGAATTCTTCGTAATATTACAATCACGTGGAACATGGAATGGCCGACATCCATTTCTTTTTACCGTTCATTTCTTCTCCACACGTGCAAACAATTCGCCAAACCAGTTTCTGTCGTAGTGAATAATGCATTCTGTAACTGTTGGCCCAACAGCTTTAATTTGCAGTTGGGCCAACCATATTTTGTAACCGTTGGCCCAACCGCTTCCATTTGCAGTTGGGCCAACCATGTTTTGTAACCGTTGGCCCAACCGCATCCATTTGCAGTTGGGCCAACCATGTTTTGCAACCGTTGGCCCAACCGTTTTCATTTGCAGTTGGCTCATCTGAATTTCTGGAATTTCTGCCAACGGCAACCATTCCCCAACGATGCCACGAAAATATGCGGTTGGGCCAACGGTGTGTGTTACTTGGGGAAAGCGATATTAAAAGCCCGGAAGTTGCGTTTATAAATGTATGGTGTAGAAAACTCATTTTTCTGTGACTTGTGTAAACGAGAAAGTAAGTCATTTAAAAAGTTTTCAATATATTTGAATGTCATATTTACCATGTTTTTATTAACTCGCTTTCTCGTTTGTGTGTATGTTTGTCCAGTACAAATCTTGCAATCGATTTTTAACTAACTTCCCGACAAGTTAGACATTTGAAACTTTTAGAATAGCTCAGAACACGATGACAATGCATTATTTTATTGCTTTTAGCCATCTTTAAGCAGGATTGAATTCTTTTTCAGCTAATTTTGCTTTGTAGACTGGTGCAGCCCTCTATCGGCCAGGACGGGAACGAAAAGTTAAACGCGAGTTAACTTCCAATTAACTCCATTTTCTTTCAAGTAGATGGGATAATTCATCCAAAAAATTTTAAAAAAGTATTTATTAATACATAGAATTGTCAAGTTTATATGATTCAACAGAAAATTTAAAAACATGGTATATTAAAAGTTAGTTTTATCTTGTAATTATTCAATAGTGTTTTACATACTACTTACTATGTTTCGTACTAAAAGCTAAGCTGTATGTGTTAATTTAATAATTCTACGGGTATCTGTACTTAAAAAAAGATAATTTATTTTGAAAAAATCAGTGATTTTCCACTTTTTTTGGTATATTTCAGTCATTTTTGAAAATATTGTAAAACTTTTAACTTCGGAACACAGGTAAGTGTCACAGAAGTCTATAATATAAAGGATATTAAAATCTATTGAGTTGAATGGAATGTAGGGTTTCTGGTGTTAGCCCTCAATTGTACTAATAATTTATAAAAAAATTCCCCCTATTTTAAAACGTTATGAAATGTTTACCAAAATGATGTTTGTTTTCACGATTTTATATCCATTTGAACTAATAATTACAAGATAAAAAGGACTTTTTATATACCATGTTTTTAAATTTTCTGTTGAATCATATAAACTTGACAATTCTATGTATTAATAAATACTTTAAAATAATTTTGATGAATTATCCCATCAACTTGAAAGAAAATGATCAAATGCGTAATAAAAAAGTATCAAATGCGTAATCAATCCTTTAGCTCGAGAATTGGAAGTTAACTTGCGTTTAACTTTTCATTCCCGTCCCGGTCGATAGATGGCTGCACCATTCTACAAAGCAAGATTAACTGAAAATGAATTCAATACTGCTTAAAGATGGCTAAAAGTATTAAAATAATGCATTGTCATCGTGTTCTGAGCTGTTCTAAAAGTTTCAAATGTCTACTTAGTCGGGAAGTTAGTTAAAAATCGATTGCAAGATTTGTACCGGACAAACACACAAACCCACAAACAAGAAAGCGAGTTAATAAAAAAATGGTAAAAATATATGTGTTTAACCTTTAGCTTACGGGGCCCATTTTTCTGATTCCCTCTTTAGAACTGGAATTGTCATACCCCCTTTGTAAGAACGGCCATTAAGGGGGTTATCTATCTATCTGTCTATCTATCTATCTATATCTATCTATCTATCTATCTATCTATCTATCTATCTATCTATATATATATATATATATATATATATATATATATATATATATATATATATATATATATATATATATATATATATATATATATATATATTCGTAGTTGAGACCGTATTCTTAAGATACATGCTATCCCACCCCGTAAAGAAAAGGTTTATTAGTACTGTATATTTAAAAAAAAAACGCTTCAAACGTAGGCAGATAGCTTAATACCAGAGGAAAATTTATAACCACGATCGCAGTTGCTCCTTCAAATATGCGCCGTTGATCTGCGCTGGTTTCTTTTCTACAGTCTCTCCCAAGCCTCAGTCCACCCCGAAAATAAAATTATGTACGTGCCCTTATAGCATGCAGCAACACTTAAGCGTCCTCATAATCCAACGCGGTATCGTGGTTTCTCACGTGGCTGACGGAAAATTACGGAATTCATCCGTATTTCAGACGGAAAACGTCCACCCAAAAAAAGGGCAGCTTTCACGCGCCTCCCCAACGCAGATGTGGAGGGAAGATTTTCACACCATTTGCAATCTCCGCGGCAATTCAGCCATATCGTCTTTCATTCCGTATTCGCCTCCACGTCTGGTTTTACCTGTGAGCGAAAGGATAGGGGGAGGATTCTCTCATCTGTCATGTACCTCATTTGGTAGATCTTATCTGCATTTACGGCTCAATCTGTATTTAAGTGGTCCCCATTCTCCACTCCCACCGTCTCAAGGACGAACACAGATTAAGGGTGAGAATTACCCTGGCACAAGGATGCGAGAAAAAACTATTACCTACTGACTCAGCTGTCGCTAACTGTTCGACTCTGATGTCCAAAGGATTTCAAGCAACGGTTTCGATTAAGCCACCAGAGAAACAGGCCGTAAAATAAAGTATGGCAATCAGGGTGCCGATTCTTACCCGTCAGTTTTACAGGCAAACAGTGAAAAGTCACCGAGTTCGTAAACTTTAGAATCATCAGATCCCATTCAAGTTATTTAACAGTGAAAAGTCACTGAATTCGTAACCTTTAGAACTATCAGATCCCATTCAAGTTATTTAACAGTGAAAAGTCACTGAGTTCGTAACCTTTTGAATCATCAGATCCCATTCAAGTTATTTAACAGTGAAAAGTCACCGAGTTCGTAACCTTTAGAATCATCAGATCCCATTCAAGTTATTTAACAGTGAAAAGTCACCGAGTTCGTAACCTTTAGAATCATCCGATCCCATTCGAGTTATTTAACAGTGAAAAGTCACCGAGTTCGTAACCTTTAGAATCATCCGATTCCATTCATTTATTTAACAGTGAAAAGTCACCGAGTTCGTAACCTTTAGAATCATCAGATCCCATTCAAGTTATTTAACAAGGAAAAGTCACCGAGTTCGTAACCTTTAGAATCATCCGGTCCCATTCAAGTTATTTAACAGTGAAAAGTCACCGAGTTCGCAACCTTTAGAATCATCAGATTTCATTCAAGTTATTTAACAGTGAAAAGTCACTGAGTTCGTAACCTTTAGAATCATCAGATCTCATTCAAGTTATTTAACAGTGAAAAGTCACTGAGTTCACAACCTTTAGAATCATGAGATCCGATTCAAGTTACTTAAGCTAATGCAATTCAGTTATAAAAGGATGGTGCAGTGTGGGCCCTGATCTTCTGAAGGAGTTTCTCCATTTTCCTCTATCAGCAGCAACCTTTTTCCAGTACCTACAGTTTAAAAGGCGAAATTTCGGGTCCGACCATATTTATTTTTGGTCCATTGTCGATTTGCCCAGCCATAAACACACACACACACACACATATATATAATATATATATATATATATATATATATATATATATATATATACAGTGGAATCTCGATCTATCGTTTTTCAAGGGACCGATTAGAATGAACGACAAATGCGGGAAAACGATACATGCAGAAACATAACAATGCAATACGATCGTTGGGACTGGATAAAATGAACGATACATACGGAAAAACGATGGATCCGAAAACGATCGATCGAGATTCCACTGCATATATATATATATATATATATATATATATATATATATATATATATATATATATATATATATATATATATATATATATATATATATATATATATTTTTTTTTTTTTTTTTTTTTTTTGTGTTACTCTTTGGACACTGTCAGCAGGTGATCAGTCCACTTCCTTCTTTGTAGTTTTATAAACTTAATAACGTCAGTGTCTTTATCTAGTACTCTCCACAATCCATTTACCTGAACACCACCAAAAATACCTCTTAGAATTTTTCATTCAAATGCGCCCAGGAATATATATATATATATATATATAGTTAGATAGATAGATAGATAGATATTGATATATATATAGATATACAGGGTGTTCTTAAAAAAACTTATAGATATATGTACCTCTAGCCGATATATAGACCTCTAGCGGCAGTTCTGTTCAACCTATCGAGATGAGATATCAGATAGTTATTCAGAGGTATGAGCTCAAGATTCTGTGAATGGCAACGAAATGACGCTCAAGGTAACGGTTATAGGTTATAGGTACAGAAACTCGAAATTTTCGAATGCCAACGCCCACTTTTTCCCGCCTCAAAATGCTCAGCTCATGCGAAAACCCTAAAGATCAGGGGTGGGCAGACAATTCCAGGGTGCGGGCTACTTCTAATTTTTTCAAGGTGTTGCGGTCCACCCAGTGGCGTAGGTGTGGTGAGCTAAAATAAAGTCTACAATATTTATTATAACTTAATAATAAATACTGAATATGTACTTACCTACATAACTACAATAAAAAAAACTTACTCTTTGAAAACCGCGTTTAAAGCAAAACGAAAGATACAAACATAATAATAATAATAATTATTTTAGGTCTTAGTAAAGGTGGTCACCCCCAAATGTCTTGGTGGTCCACCGGTCGATCGCGATCGACTTAATGCCCACCCCTGCTAAAGAGCGTTGGAACGGTACGTGCATCACATAAAACGGACGTGTTATGTATGCACAAAAAACAGCTCTGCGAACGGCCAACAAAAACACCATCGGGTGCGCCCCGATCGTGTTTTTGCTAGCCATTTTTTATGACCACCCTGTATATATATATATATATATATATATATATATATATATATATATATATCACATAACAAATCTTAGTTTTTGCCCTTTGATATCATTTAAATGCGAATTGAAATCATTTCATACTTTTCCCATTAAATCGTTTTATCGTAGTTTATAATATATGATAATTAACGCATTCTTATCACATATGCCATTGTCAACGTTCACTTCCTTTTTATTTCTTATTTTTAACTAACGAAACACACGGTGTTGGCACACCCCTCCGAAATTCTGTTTAGTGGAAATTTAAATTGCCCCCTTTTTGGGGGGAGAGGGAGGGAGGGGGGGAGGTGGATTTCAAATCACATCACGTTCTGAAAAGTTTCTCATGACAAACGCATCACGGGTCGTAGGGAACACGTTCCTTGTCTGGCTGAAAACCCGCCAAGAGATGTTCCCCTAACCGCCAATTCATTACCGTGACAGTCGTCCAAATAAACCAGACTAAGAGCCAGACATGATTTAATTTCCAAGCATTTCATTAGAGGGGAAGATAAGATCGCAGCACGATACAAGGCGTAAAGGGCGCTGTTACGACAAACAATGATAACGCTAACTCTTCCAGGCCTAATATATTCCCCGCTCTCCGTTGATTTTTCCAAGGTCGGCTTTTCAATCGGGCTATCCATCCTGACGTTCTGCTTCGTTGGACGTATACGAACCACAGAATGCATACCGCATTTAGAAGTAGTAAAATGTATTACATACTTACGGGATCGTAGCGCTAAGTTTTTTTAATCGTTGAATTTACTTGAAACTGAGTTTACTGATTACTCTCTGAACTGGTTATTCCTCATGTATGAGTTTGCTGATTTGAAACGATCCTTGAAATGAATTTATTGATTACTCTTTTCCGTAAGCGAGGATATTTCAAGTGGATTAATCGCTAATAATTACAAATGATTCTCCGTACAAATTCACTATTGCCGGTTGCGGATTCTTCAAATGAAATTACTAATTACTTTCCGACTTACTATTCCCTGTAAATGTATTTATTGATCAATGTTTCCCTTAAACGATGATTTTTCAAGTGAATTTATCGTGAACCATTACTAATGATTCTTTGCCTCATTTTCAAGCTCCCCTCCACGCTAAAATTCTGTTGAGCTGCTGTTGGGACCCCACTGATTTTGCTTGCCATTGTTTTTGGTCAGACATTTCCAGATCTAAAGACTGTTAAACGTCCAGGAATCTTTCAAATGTATTATTACCTTCTGGAATATAAATCCAAGAATTACACTAGAGTCAACAGCCAAGAGTGAATGCTGTTTGACTTGTCCTAAACTAACTTTTGGTTATGATAATGATCGCCCTAAACACAATTGTCCCGGACTGCTTTAGAAATGCCGTTTATCGTTTTGCTCTACCATATCTTTATGTAAATGTTACTTCTTTCAAGTTCTACAAAAATTTAAAGCACTCTTTTTTTTTTCGGGGGAAAAAGGTGTTGCTTTTAATATAGAGGTGTTCTCGGAAAGCTTTGAGTTTAGTTGAAAGTTAGGGTTTTAATTGTGAATACAGATGGATGCATGAAATTTGGTGCTGCTCGACTATAAACTCGATTCCAAAAAGACGAGATTAATCCAGTCCTTTCACATTAAAAGATGTGTATGGTTTCAAGAAATTCAAAGAACATCAGTGCAATTTGTGCACAATATTAGAAACGTTTTCTTACGCATTTTTTTCTATGTTTAAAAAAAAGAAAGAAAGCTGTCAGACTCTCGTCTCCCATTCTTAAGTGGAATTGATGAAGGTGAGTAATAGCGTCTTCAATAAGCCCAAAATAAACGCAAACAGGTGTCGAACGATATACACCTTTGGAGATGTGCGACAATAGGTAAAGGTACGCAAGTCATTTAGAATGATTTGTGAAACCCATTAGCGGCGCGCTTTTCCAAGGGAAGAGCCGTCAGGAAAGAAATTCACCATAAGTGATCTGCAGAGGGCGGAATCGGAAAAGGTCCGGTATTCGAGATTGTTCGAGAAAGGGCTGAGAAGAATGCATAAATATCGACGCTGTTGCGAATGAAGATTAGAATAGACTTGGACTGTTGAAACGTCGCCACGCGTACGGAGAGAGAGAGAGAGAGGGTCTCGTACGGACTTTGAATAATGAGCCCTGCTCTCATGAGTGTAATAACGTTCGTTGGAACGAACCTTTGTAAATTATTTATTTAACCAAGATTTTAATGTTTCAATAAACTAGATGTAAATAAGAGTTTGTTCTACAGTTATGATTACTTCTACAAGATAATGATTTGTCGGATCACGACGATAATGGTTCCCAAAAGCTTTCATCGCAAGTAGTTGAAAACAAGATTTTGCTCTTCAATCACATCCCCCAAAACTGATGCTTCTTTTTAAAGAGTAGATGAATCAAATTGGCGAATGCGTTTCAGATTTGCAAAGTTTGGAGTAGTTTCTGTTGGACTGTATGTATCATATCCATATGAACTGACAGAGAATTTTAGGTTTAGTTTATATCTGGCGCATGTGTTTTTGATTTACTAAGTTTGAGTAGTGTATGATTGAGTATTTTAGATTGCATGTATCATATCAATATGAAATGACAGAGAATTTTAGGCTTTAGTCATAACTGACACATGTGTTCTTGATTTGTCAAGTTTGGGTAATTTCTGTTGGACTGTATGTACTATCATATCTATGGGAAATGACAGAGGGTTTTAAGTTTTAACCATAACTGGCACATGTATTCTTGATTTATCAAGTTTGAGTAATTTCTGTTGGACTGTAGGTACTATCACATCTATGGGAAATGACAGAGGATTTTAAGTTTTAGTCATAACTAGCACATGTGTTCTTGATTTGCCAAGTCTAAGTAGTTTCTGTTGGACTATATGTATCATATCCATATGAACTGGCAGAGGACTAGGTTTTAGTCATAACTGGCGCATGTGTTCTTGATTTGCGAAGTTTGAGTAGTTTTTGTTGGACTGTATGTATTATATCCATAACTGGCAGAGGAATTTAGGTTTTAGTCATAATTGGCACATGATTTGCCAAGTTTGAGTAGTTTCTGTTGGACTGTATGTACTATCACATCTATGGTAAATGACAGAGGATTTTAAGTTTTAGTCATAACTAGCACACGTGTTCTTGATTTGCCAAGTCTAAGTAGTTTCTGTTGGACTATATGTATCATATCCATATGAACTGGCAGAGGACTTTAGGTTTTAGTCATAACTGGCGCATGTGTTCTTGATTTGCGAAGTTTGAGTAGTTTTTGTTGGACTGTATGTATTATATCCATAACTGGCAGAGGAATTTAGGTTTTAGTCATAATTGGCACATGATTTGCCAAGTTTGAGTAGTTTCTGTTGGACTGCATGTATCATATCCATATGAACTGCAAGAGGACTTTAGGTTTTAGTCATAACTGGCACATGTGTTCTTGATTTGCCATGTCTAAGTAGTTTCTGTTGGACTATATGTATCATATTCATATGAACTGGCAGAGGACTTTAGGTTTTAGTAATAACTGGCGCATGTTTTCTTGATTTGTGAAGTTTGAGTAGTTTCTGTTGGACTGTATGTATTATATCCAGAACTGGCAGAGGAATTTGGGTTTTAGTCATAATTGGCACATGATTTGCAAAGTTTGAGTAGTTTCTGTTGGGCTGTATGTATTATATCCATAACTGGCATAGGAATTTAGGTTTTAGTAATAACTGGCGCATGTTTTCTTGATTTGTGAAGTTTGAGTAGTTTCTGTTGGACTGTATGTATTATATCCAGAACTGGCAGAGGAATTTGGGTTTTAGTCGTAATTGGCACATGATTTGCAAAGTTTGAGTAGTTTCTGTTGGGCTGTATGTATTATATCCATAACTGGCATAGGAATTTAGGTTTTAGTCATAATTGGCACATGATTTGCCAAGTTTGAGTATTTTCTGTTGGACTGTATGTATTATATCCATATGAAATGACAGAGGATTTTAGGTTTTAGTCATAAGTGGCACATATGTTTTTGGATTTGCCATGTTTGAGTAGTTTCTGTTCGACTGCATGTATCATATCCATATGAACTCTAAGAGAGCTTTAGGTTTTAGTCATAACTGGCACATGTGTTTTTTGATTTGACAAATTTGAGTAGTTCATGTTGGACTGTATATATTATAGCCATATGAACTCGCAGATGACTTTAGGTTTTTTTTATATCTGGCGCATGTGTTTTTGATTTTCCAAATTTGGGTACTTTATTGGACTGTATGTAATATATACATATGAACTTTCAGAGGATTTTAGGTTTCGTTTATATCTGTCACATGTGTTCTTGATTGAGTAGTTTCTGTTGAATTGTATTTATCATATCTATATAAACTGCAAGGAGATTCTAGGCTGTGGTTATATAATTCTTTGCTCCAATTTTTTTTTAAGGAAATATGAAAGTTTTTAACCCTTTTTTACGAAATAAGAAACCTCGATATCTTCATTTTTTTTTTTTTTTTAAGTTTCATTGCAAAAAAGTGTATTTTTGGTAATTTTTTGAAACGCTTGGAAAAATCTACGCTACAGATTTTTATCGGTTTAGTATACACGTAAGAACAGCACCACATATCTAGCCAAATAACGATAATTTTGTTGCAACCATAATCCTCAATCTGTCTGTATAGCACAGGTTTTATGATGAGAAAAAGTCTTTAAAATTACGGTGAAAAAAGTTTTTTCTTATGCACTTTTCTGAAACGCTTCGGTAAATCTACGTTAAAATTTTGTATCAGTTTAGTATGGGCGTATTAGCTGAAAAATAGCAAGCAAAGTCATCACGTACCTCGACAAGACATTAATCATTTACCTTTATAAAATTATCAAAATTATTTAAAAATTTTAAAAATTTAAAAAATAAATATGAAAATGAATTAGTTAAAACCTAAAGGTGTTGTTACCCCCCTAAACTCTTCGCATTCGTTTCTGATTCAAATGAAATCTTCAATCGAATTTTTATTCGAATTGAATTAAAGGGATTCAAATATTTTATCGATTCTTCAGTTTATTTGCGTAGAAACTATTTTACTCAAAGCTTAAGAATAGCAAAAACCAAATTCGTGCTAAAACATAATTTTAAATGTGGTAACTTGCATTAAAAGAAGCCTTAGCCACTCCTGATCTCATCCAAATCACACGACTTAATCGTACCCAGAATCGATTCCTAATTTGACTGATTGAATTATTTTTCAAAAATGCGATTTAGGGTTTTTCCCAGTGTGTGATAGAATGATCAATAGTACCTAAAAGCCTGTTTTAAGGCAAAATATGCATAAAATTAAGCATTTCAGCAAATCACCGATCCAGAAGTCACTTTTAGTAGCTATTAATGTATAGATTTAATTTTTTTAAGGGCTTTAGATATATTTTAGATGTTTAATATATTTAAGGTTGTAAAATACTTTCATACGAAAATTACTTCTAAAGACGAGCACTTAAAGCTGTCCCAAAGTCACTTAATTGTAACTACTGACGTACAAAAATTGGAGTTAATTTTTTTCAAGGGTTTCAAAAAATACTTAAGGGAGTCCAAGACACGTTTGAAATTTTCTTTTATTTATTGAGTTAAAATTTTGAATTTTTTTGTGATGGTTAACTATATAATTTGCAAACAAAATCCCATCATAAAACTTCTCATAAAGTTTTTAAAAAATTTTAGAATTTAAATTTTTTTTAAAAAGTGGGGTCATTTAAAATCGTTATAACTCGAAATAGTATTCGTCGAATTCCAAAATTTTTCATTTAATTAAACATAAATATATAAGTTTTAATTTTGATCCAGCATTTTTGAAAATATTAATTTTAAAAAAATTTGAAATTTAGAGTAAAACTTTCAAAAAAAATTATGTAACTTATTTTTGAAAAAATAGTATTTTCAAAAGTAAATTTTTCTTTTGGAATTTTGTGAATCCAAATTAAAGTAAAATAATTGAAAAAGACATTTTCCAAGTTTGAACCCTTTATCTTCAACGTTTCTTGACTTATAACAATTTAAAGACGAGAAATTATGAAAAAAAAACCACCATGCAGAAAACGCATTTACAGGTTTAAACAAAGATTGACTGCTATTAAAATGTTGCAAAACAAAAAATTAACATCTCCTGTTCTATTTAAGATAGAAACATGATTTAAACGTCCTTTGAAGCGGAAAATAACACACATTTTTTTTAATGCATGAAATTTTTTTTTCCGAAAATTTGAAGAACTTTGTGTCCTGGAACCCCTAAAATTTTTTTTTTCATTCTTCTCAAACGAAATGTACTTTAGTTAATGATGAGAACTTGGGTTGTTGTGCACTAATCCTTTTGGATTCGCTCAACTCAATGTTAACCTATGGAGAAAATGGGTCCAAGAATTGCCGATTTGGATTTAAAGTTTTTTTTTCTTTTAATTATACTTCGAAATAGAGAAAGAAAGTTGACACCTCGGGGCATTTTTCATTTAAAAAAAAATGCAAATAATATTTTAAAATTTAAATGATTCAGGGGTGAAATATGGTCTAGTG
Source organism: Dolomedes plantarius (assembly GCA_907164885.2). Taxonomy (NCBI): domain Eukaryota; kingdom Metazoa; phylum Arthropoda; class Arachnida; order Araneae; family Dolomedidae; genus Dolomedes; species Dolomedes plantarius. The sequence goes on from OU015490.1 coordinate 15,356,722, forward strand.
TGTTTTAAATGCTCATAAATTCCATTGGTCGACGAAATTTATAAAATGAATCCTCTCGCGAAGTGCTAAAAAGTTCGGGCTATCTGAAAATACCATTTTTATTGGATGACTAGCTGAAAACCTGTACTTCGCTACAGAGTATATTCAAATTAAATACAACGGTCAATGTATGCAATTAATGCCAATATATATATATATATATATATATATATATATATATATATATATATATATATATATATATATATATATTAAATACGACGATCAATGTATACAATTGATGTAAAAAAAAACAAAAAATATATTTATAAAAAAATCGTAAGGGATATTTTTATAGACAAAATAATGTAGAAGAAAATATTCAAATTAAATGTAATAGGAAATATTAAAGAATATAGTACAGTTAATATAGTACAGTTTGAGGAACATAATATCTTTTACTGTATTTTAATATTTTTTTGGATAATGTCCAATCGTCTGCCGCATTAGGACGAAAATAATTTTCTTTTGTCTATTTAGTTGTCATGCACGTGACGATAAATTTATTTAAAGTACCAGAAAAAGAAATCACGTGATCAGCCTTTAATAAATTAAATTCTAAAAATTAATCTTTAAAAATTCACCAATAATGAGAAAATGGAGGTAAAGATTCGAAAAAGATTTGATTTTAAAGGAATTTGTACGGTATTTCTCTTGATATAAATTTTATAACCCCCGAATTATTATTTTAAATGCAAACTTAAAAAAAAGTTACTAAAACAGCTTAAAAATTTGATTTTAAAAAACCAAAGAAGAATTTTTCAAAAATCTTTCTTAGTGCACCCCTACACCATAAGAAGAATCGCCATGCAAAATGTCAGTCCTTTAGGTCCAGCGGTTTGGTCTGTGCGTTGTATGTCAGTAAGTCAGTCAGTTACTGGACTGTTTTATATATATAGATCAGTACTGATGAAGCTATCAATTGTAGACCCATTTTCTCCATAGGTTAACACTGAGTTGAGCGAATCCTATCGGGTTAGCATGCGGTATCTGAACCGCAGCTAATGCAGCGGTTCAGAAGTCCCTTATTGTAACTACTGTACAAATATTGGACTTGATTTTTTTAAGAGTTTGAAAAATATTTAAAACCTTTTTAAAAAAAAACATTTCCTGCGAAATTTTAACTTTTACAGACGAGGCCTTTTATGCCATGCCGATAGCAAGAATCAACCAATTTTAAGGATCATCAAAACGTAGAACAGAGCTCACATTGCATCAGCAAACGTCAGAAAATAGTTATCAATTCACGGTTGGTCGCTCGGCAGTCAAAAAGAAAATAAATAAATAAAAAATCCAAACCCTTGGCTCATTAAACACCTCGAACAATGCACACAAACAACGGTTAGCGTGCAAAATATAGAAGCCGCCGGCGTTCCAACACCTCTGGCTGTCATTTGTCGCCAAGTGGGGAAACCGCAGCGTAATTTGACAGCCGTCATTAAAAAGTCAAGGCTTATAAATTGGGGGGCCAGATAGCATCTTTTTTTTACACTTTGCCTTCCTCTGGGCAGATTGCCATCTCTTCCAGGGGTGCAGGCAAAGGTTCGCCGTTACTGCCAAACACCAGCAGACGGTAGTGGTCAGCAGCCGACCGTGACAGATGTCACAATTTGGCAGTCGCGTCACGTGGACGTCTTTACCTGTTACTGCCGTGGTTTTTTTTTGCTTTTTGCTTTTTTGACGGCGTCCGATTGTGGGAGGATGCCAATTTCTGCGAAGTATGAAAAGACGTATTGCTTATCAATGCAGTGATAAGCAAGGAACTGTTTTTTTATTTTTTTAACGTTAAATTTGGAAGCTCTCTGCAGCAGTGCATAGCTGTCTCATTGAGGTCTCTGGAGAGCCTACGCTGTTCGTTATTCACCGTAAAATAATGGTGTTTAACCTCTCTCTCCGGTTTCCATTACGGTTCAAACGCGGTCGTTTGAGATGCAGGTGTTTTCTACTAATTGCCTTTTTTCGTTGTTGTTTTTGTATGCGAGTCATCCGCGAGATGTTCGTTATTCCTCCAAATCAATCTACCAGAATAATTGAACATGTTTTTCCCAGTCAAAAATCGTCACGGGACGAAAATGCGTAACGCAAACGCGTCACGCAAAGTGTTGTCATCAGTGACGCATCCTTCTCTTGCAGTGCGAAGCAGTCGGAAATCATACAAATTACGATTTATAATAATTAATAACAATAATTTGTACAGTCAACCCTTCTATAACGCGATTATGAAACAGCGTAATAAGGAGAAAAACAAGTAATATTTAAAAAAAAATTTTAAAGTCAATTCCTACTTAGGTCAACAAAGAAAAATTTTATTTTAGTTACTTTTTGGCGGGGAATTGCGTTTGGCGGGGAATTGCGCTGATATTGGCTCGTTTCGATGAACACCATTACTGCCGAGAAAAAATTTTTCTCCCATATAAAACTAAAATTAATTAATTAAATTTAATTAATGAATTAATATTTAAAAAAACTGTATTAACGTCAAGTGTCATCCACTACAAGTTTAAAAAAATGTATTTGAACTTGAGTGGATGAATAAAAAGTATTTTATTAACGATTGGAAATTTGAACAAGATGTATAAATATAGGGAGAGTGTGAACTAATAGTAGGAATTGAAAAATTAAACACAACTGGTGCTTTAAGTCAGAAAATTATGTGAGAAAAACCAAATGGAAAGAGAAAATATTGATTTTATGGTATATTTGTTCATTATTTAATGAAAGAAAAATGTGTTTTCTTATCCTAAAACCCTTATAAAATGTTAGGATACTAGTCCATTTCAAGTCTTATAGGGAGGAAAAATCGTAAGATTAATTCCAAGTCAAAATAACAAAACACTTTTAATTGGATCTTCCCTTTCAGAAAAATCTTATTAATGTTAAATTCCTATAAAACAGCTTAAAATTTTAAACATTCATTTAAAAAAAAAAATGATGCCTTTAAACTCTTCATTGTTATATGTCACATTTTCTATGCTTTCGATTGAATTTTGTTTTATAGCAAATTTATTGCACCGAGAAGTTTTTACCCTGTACTTCTTGTTTCATCGCCGTCTCTAATTCATTAACCCTTTAGCGGGCGCTCCAATTTTTCGAACACAAGCAGGCGCGCTTTGCATAAAGTGCAATGCCTCTTGAAATCTTGATTATTCCTTTTGTAATAAACTTTATTTTTTCAAATTGAAAACATTAATTCTGCGTTTTATGACAAGATATAAAATGATGATAATGTTGAGATATATTTATAATTAAAGGCCAAAGAATGCAGATACAATCGCCTTATTTCAAAACTGTCCGGTTTAATGCATCTAAGGACAACTCGCGAATCGATTCCTCTTATGTCCAAAAACCTAAAAAACAACGAGATTGTCCATCTTCGTGATATGCGGGATACCGCGTCATAGCTGCACATTTGATTTACTACATCGACTCATAATTTTGTCGTATTGCAATCCAGTATAATCGCTGGTTTACCACAGTTAAATCACGACCAACAATGTATGGAAAGGAATACAAGGGTCAGAAAATCAGACCTTCATTAGAAAGGGTGTAGCTATCAATAGAAATTGCTTAGAACATTCAAACCTTACTTGTAAAAACAAACCATTCAAAATTACGAAAATGTTGCACTTTATACACGGACGCGCCCGCTGAAGGGTTAATCCTACATGTAAATGAAAGGACTCCGACTGCTTGTATTGAAAAGAACAACTCTCAAGACGAAGAAAAACGTCTTTTAATGTTTGAAACATACGTTGCAGGAATACGCTGCATTAGAAAACTTGCCTGAACAAAATGAACCATGTTCAGAAAAAAAAGAGGCAATATTAAAGAAATTCTCTGCTTTGAAAAAATCAATTATTTCCCTATTTTCTGCTGTGTGCTAACCCTATAGGATTCACCCATCTCAATTTTAACATATGGAGCAAGTCCAAGGATTGCCGACTTGGATTGAAATATTTTTTTAAATTGTACTCCGTATTAAAGAAAGAAATTTGACACCTCAGGGCATTTTTAGTTTTTTAAAAAAATGCAATAATAATTTCAATTTTAAATGATTCGGGGTTGAAAATCTGGTCTAGTGTGTTTTAAGCACTCATCAATTCCTTTGGTGGACGCAATTTCCCAAATGAATTCTGTTGCAAGGGGCAAAAAAGTTTAGTCTATCTGAAAATACCATTTTTATGGGATGATCGTTATTTATGCAGCTGTCAGTAGTAGACACATAGGTTAACATGGAGGTGGGCGAATCCAATAGGGTTAGTACACAGCAGCATTAAGCATTCCAAATCTGCAACGTTCAGATATTGGTGCCGTGACCAGGATCAGATGTAAGCAATTTAATAACCTTAAAACAATGGATGCATGCGTGTGTTGGAGCAATCAAGGAAGACAGAGCATTGGCCTTTAACATACATTTATTTAATAATTCACAAAATTCAATTAAAGTGTAATTGCTACTAGCACACTATTCTCTTTCATATTAACGTTTTACATACGAGAACTCAGAAGCAGAGGCAAACTATATGGTCAAAGTAATGAATTTTAGAGTCTATGGGGAATCACTTACTACAGCTGAAGTATGCAGCGATGAAAGATGGCAGCGACGACAGGGACCCAAAATCACGTCATATACAGGATCAAGGCGGGTTACTGGCACTTCTCCTAGACTCTGAGGCAGTAGAGACTCTCTATGATCTGAGCTCTAAGAAAAAAGTCTGAGATAAATCTGGACCTCCTCTCCCTTTTCTTTCTTACTTGGAGGGGCTGTTGTCTGTTTATGGGGGGGCATTCTGGCCCGCCCCTCATTTTTATTGGTCAATGGGCTATTTTTATCTCAGTAGTTCCTGCCCCAATCGGTTCCTTATTATACTGCCTCTGTTCATAGTCTACGAAGTACCTCCGCACCGTAATTTTTGTTTGCAATACCACTTTGACTCTAAGGGCCTGTTCACACAGGAGTCCGTTGCGTTGCTTTAAGGAAAAGATGACGTTGAGATGAAAATAAACCAATCATAGGCCTCCAAACGATTAGCAATGAAATTTTTAACGCCTATGATTGGTTTATTTTCGTCTCAACGTCATCTTTCCCTTAACGCTACGCAACGGACTCCTATGTGAACAGGCCCTTATCATCTGAAGGTTTTACTGTGGACCATAAAATAACGACCATCTATCTTGCAATATTTATAGACTTTAGATCGCTATCAATGGCCACACCGACAGCTATTCTTCTATTTCCTCCTGGTATTCAAGCCCCTATTTACCCCTGCCACTGCAGCCTTTACGATAGATTTGTTCTTGGCCACATACCGTAGGGAATTATACCATTCCGCTTCTACACACAGCAGCGTAAGTTTTAAAACATTGAGTTAGTAACTTTGCTGAAGTAAGCTGAACGCCGGTTCTAGTATTTTTCCGGTTGAAGAAAATCGCTGAATCTTGAGTACATGTTTGATTCCGAACAACTTCCGAACTTCTGTGGTTCTTTCAAATATCCTCCAATCCAGTTTTGTGTTCTGCTGAGAGATACTGCAACAAAAGAGAACAGAAATCATGAATATTACAATAACAGGCATTTTAATCCTAGCTTATGGAAGATACAACAGCAGCTGAAGCAATTAGCACGCGGCAGATATATGGTTCAATTAGTACTGTGGCGCAGAATGTACAATATGTCCTCTATTTTAAAATGTTACGAAATTTTTACCAAAAGGATATTTTTGAAATGATTTTATATCCCATATGAACTAAAAATGTACGTATTTAGTCAGTACTGTCTATTTTTGAAAGAAAAAAGTACTCCGAACGTTAGGCAGATATTTTAAATAACAAATTATTTCACCAAATAATTGAAGTTGTAATAAGCACCAACCTGTCACACAGGTAAAATACGAATGTCTTTTTTAATTTTCTCTTTTTTTGTTTGTTATTTTATTCACGCTGCCCAAACAAACAAGCCATGTCGATGACCGGGAATTTAACTTCATTTTTTTTTCTTCTCCAAAATTAAACCTTTCATAATTATATAAACTTGTAGAGCAGTGCTCCCCAACCTTTTTTATCGCCGCGGACCGGTCAGCGTTTGATAATTTTACCGCTGAGGGGGGGGGGACGTTGATTGATTATATTTTAGATTGCTTTGATTTTATAATTTTAATTTAATTGTATTTAAACATGCCTTCAAAAAAATACAGTTTCACCAAAAAATGAATATAAAGGGATTTAACATTTCAACTCACTAGAACGCTAAATCAACGAAAACCCCGACCTTGTTTCTTTGCAACGAAACGGTTCCATCTGGGGGTAATAGGAGACAATGACACCCGAAATGTGTTGCTTATGTCCAGTTTATTTCGTTGTTTTGTTACGGTTGCTGTCACTGCAGAAAACTCCGCTTCACACAGCTAGGTTGTCGGAAATGACAATAGGGATTTAAGTGCTGTGGTGGCAATCTCAGGGTATTCCGCCACGACTTAATCCGGAACACCGGCAGAGTTGTTGTCTCAAACGTTATTTATTTATTTGTTTCGTTTTTTTTTCTTTCAGGAAAGCGCATTTATTTTCAATTTTATGACAGCAATTTTAATTCATAATCTTGAAATGTTTAATAAACAATAAACTAATTTAAAATAGTAGCAAGATTTCTCCTGTTACAAAGGTATAAATTAGCACAAACCCGTCAAAGTCGCCCAAACCCGAGAGAATACACCACAGTAAATAAAATGGAAATAATTTAATGTTGGGCGGCCCGGTACCATTTGATCCACGGACCGGTACCGGTCCGCGGCCCGGGGGTTGGGGACCACCGATGTAGAGGACACAAAGACAGAGAAATACAACTTCTTAAAACTCGCAGTATAAACAGCAATTAGGTGACTTCTAATTACAGTTCTTCAGGCCGGGGGCATCTCGTGCGATTGTCTCTGCGGGAAACTAGCGATGCAAAGATCACTAAACAACTCGCTGATGCAAGCAGGGAAACATTCATCGACAAGCTGACAATTCACAATTGTGAATTGTTCGTGGTGACAATCATACCTTAATGCTCCTGGCCTGACTGTGAACTATTACTTAATTCCACGCATGTAGCCGTCCTTTAAATTAACTCGTGGTTATTTAGAAGCCGTTTCATCCCCCTTGTTCCGATGTTTTTCCTGCTTATGTCAGAGTTTAATGATCTCCGCATTCATGTGACGACCAGAGCAAACACAAGAACCTCCAGCTATACAAAGAACCATGTTTGTTGAACTTGTCCCCATTATAAATTTTTACCATTTATTTTAAGGGGGGTGTACCACCTTTGGAGTCTTTTTTTAAAATTTCTGGCTTTACATATACAGTACAGTTCAAATATCCTGGAACTATCGTCACTAATAACAATGATATATCTGTTGAAATTAATAACAGACTTTATATGGCAAATAGATGTTAACCATGGCCTCAAAAATCAGCTTAAATTTCCAATCATTGGCCGTAACACTAAAATTAATATATATATAAAACTCTATTACTACCCATCATACTATATGGCTGCGAGTGCTAGTCAATGACTAAATCTAATGAAAATAAACTATTGATCTTCGAGCGCAAAATATTAAGAAAAATATTTGGTGCAATTTACGAAAATGGTGTTTGGAGATCAATGTTTAATCATGAAATCTATCGAAAATTCAGACAACCTGACGTTGTCAAGGTCATAAAAAGCCACAGGATCCGATGGTTGGGTCATTTATACAGGACTGAAGACACAAATCCAATAAAATAGCTCACATTTACCAAACCTATGGGAGCTAGAAAGCGAGGAAGGCCACCAAGTAGGTGGCTTCATGACGTTGAGAATGATATAAAAACTATATATAGGGGAGACTGAAGGAGTGTTGCCTTAGATAGGGCCAGATGGCGTAAACTTATTGGGACGGCCTTGGCCAGCAGTAGGCTGTAGTGCCTTAGAAGAAGAAGAAGAAGATATATACAGTAAAACCTCGTTTATCCGGACTAACTGGGATCATAGGCAATCCGGACAGTCGAAATTTCGGATAATCCGGGTAATATGGTAATAAGCAAAACAAAATCCTTAACTAAGCAGCCTTACCGTTTATTACGATAACAAAACTATGTTTTGTAACAAAATTACATAGTATTGTGTACGAGACATAAAAAAATATATAAATAACTTTTCACATCATTTCTTAACAAAGAATTGGTAAATCTCGTAAAGCGTTCTTAAACCTGACAAAAATCATTTCCTTACCATAACTTATTGTACAATCTATGCAGGAACTGTACACTGAATCAAACTAAAAGGCGAATATTTGGCGTACCTGTAGCTACGTTCTTGCTATCATAGTTAAGAGTTGTTATCTAATGTGAACATTAAATAAAAATAATGTCTACAAATCTGATCCGGATTATCCGGAGATCTGGATAAACGAGGACCGGATAAACGAGGTTTTTACTGTATTCTTGGGCTTTTAAAACACTTTTATTTTTAGGGTTTTAAACACTGTTTAATAATTTTGATGAATGCAACCTCGGATCTGAGGATTCTAAATGTTACGAACTCAGTGACTTTTCACTGTTAAATAATTTGAATGAATGCAACCTGTCATCTGATGATTCTAAAGGTTACGAACTTGGTGACATTTCACTGTTTAATAATTTGAATGAATGTAACCTGGGATCTGATGATTTTAAAGGTTATAAACTCAGCGACTTTTCACGGTTTAATAATTTGAATGCAACCTGGGATCTGATGATTCTAAAGGTTACGAACTCAGTGACTTTTCACTGTTAAATAACTTGAATGGGATCTGATTATTCTAAAGGTTACGAACTCAGTGACTTTTCACTGTTAAATAATTTGAATGAATGCAACCTGTAATCTGATGATTCTAAAGGTTACGAACTTGGTGACATTTCACTGTTTAATAATTTGAATGAATGCAACCTCGGATCTGAGGATTCTAAAAGTTACGAACTCAGTGACTTTTCACTGTTAAATAAATTGAATGAATGCAACCTGTGATCTGATGATTCTAAAGGTTACGAACTTGGTGACATTTCACTGTTTAATAATTTGAATGAATGTAACCTGGGATCTGATGATTTTAAAGGTTATGAACTCAGCGACTTTTCACTGTTAAATAACTTGAATGGGATCTGATTATTCTAAAGGTTACGAACTCAGTGACTTTTCACTGTTAAAAAATTTGAATGAATGCAACCTGTGATCTGATGATTCTAAAGATTACGAACTTGGTGACATTTCACTGTTTAATAATTTGAATGAATGTAACCTGGGAGCTGATGATTTTAAAGGTTATGAACTCAGCGACTTTTCACGGTTAATAATTTGAATGCAACCTGGGATCTGATGATTCTAAAGGTTACGAACTCAGTGACTTTTCACTGTTAAATAACTTGAATGGGATCTGATTATTCTAAAGGTTACGAACTCAGTGACTTTTCACTGTTAAATAATTTGAATGAATGCAACCTGTGATCTGATGATTCTAAAGATTACGAACTTGGTGACATTTCACTGTTTAATAATTTGAATGAATGTAACCTGGGATCTGATGATTTTAAAGGTTATGAACTCAGCGACTTTCCACAGTTTAATAATTTGAATGCAACCTGGGATCTGATGATTCTAAAGGTTACGAACTCAGTGACTTTTCACTGTTAAATAATTTGAATGAATGCAACCTGTGATCTGATGATTCTAAAGGTTACGAACTTGGTGACATTTCACTGTTTAATAATTTGAATGAATGTAACCTGGGATCTGATGATTTTAAAGGTTATGAACTCAGCGACTTTTCACTGTTAAATAACTTGAATGGGATCTGATTATTCTAAAGGTTACGAACTCAGTGACTTTTCACTGTTAAATAATTTGAATGAATGCAACCTGTGATCTGATGATTCTAAAGATTACGAACTTGGTGACATTTCACTGTTTAATAATTTGAATGAATGTAACCTGGGAGCTGATGATTTTAAAGGTTATGAACTCAGCGACTTTTCACGGTTTAATAATTTGAATGCAACCTGGGATCTGATGATTCTAAAGGTTACGAACTCAGTGACTTTTCACTGTTAAATAACTTGAATGGGATCTGATTATTCTAAAGGTTACGAACTCAGTGACTTTTCACTGTTAAATAATTTGAATGAATGCAACCTGTGATCTGATGATTCTAAAGATTACGAACTTGGTGACATTTCACTGTTTAATAATTTGAATGAATGTAACCTGGGATCTGATGATTTTAAAGGTTATGAACTCAGCGACTTTCCACGGTTTAATAATTTGAATGTAACCTGGGATCTGATGATTCTAAAGGTTACGAACTCAGTGACTTTTCACTGTTAAATAATTTGAATGAATGCAACCTGTGATCTGATGATTCTAAAGGTTACGAACTTGGTGACATTTCACTGTTTAATAATTTGAATGAATGTAACCTGGGATCTGATGATTTTAAAGGTTATGAACTGAGCGACTTTTCACTGTTAAATAACTTGAATGGGATCTGATTATTCTAAAGGTTACGAACTCAGTGACTTTTCACTGTTAAATAATTTGAATGAATGCAACCTGTGATCTGATGATTCTAAAGATTACGAACTTGGTGACATTTCACTGTTTAATAATTTGAATGAATGTAACCTGGGAGCTGATGATTTTAAAGGTTATGAACTCAGCGACTTTTCACGGTTTAATAATTTGAATGCAACCTGGGATCTGATGATTCTAAAGGTTACGAACTCAGTGACTTTTCACTGTTAAATAATTTGAATGAATGCAACCTGTGATCTGATGATTCTAAAGATTACGAACTTGGTGACATTTCACTGTTTAATAATTTGAATGAATGTAACCTGGGATCTGATGATTTTAAAGGTTATGAACTCAGCGACTTTCCACGGTTTAATAATTTGAATGCAACCTGGGATCTGATGATTCTAAAGGTTACGAACTCAGTGACTTTTCACTGTTAAATAATTTGAATGAATGCAACCTGTGATCTGATGATTCTAAAGGTTACGAACTTGGTGACATTTCACTGTTTAATAATTTGAATGAATGCAACCTCGGATATGAGTATTCTAAATGTTACGAACTCAGTGACTTTTCACTGTTAAATAAATTGAATGAATGCAACCTGTGATCTGATGATTCTAAAGGTTACGAACTTGGTGACATTTCACTGTTTAATAATTTGAATGAATGCAACCTCGGATCTGAGGATTTTAAATGTTACGAACTCAGTGACATTTCACTGTTAAATAAATTGAATGAATGCAACCTGTGATCTGATGATTCTAAAGGTTACCAACTTGGTGACATTTCACTGTTTAATAATTTGAATGAATGTAACCTGGGATCTGATGATTTTAAAGGTTATGAACTCAGCGACTTTTCACGGTTTAATAATTTGAATGCAACCTGGGATCTGATGATTCTAAAGGTTACGAACTCAGTGACTTTTCACTGTTAAATAATTTGAATGAATGCAACCTGTGATCTGATGATTCTAAAGATTACGAACTTGGTTACATTTCACTGTTTAATAATTTAAATGAATGTAACCTGGGATCTGATGATTTTAAAGGTTATGAACTCAGCGACTTTTCACGGTTTAATAATTTGAATGCAACCTGGGATCTGATGATTCTAAAGGTTACGAACTCAGTGACTTTTCACTGTTAAATAATTTGAATGAATGCAACCTGTGATCTGATGATTCTAAAGGTTACGAACTTGGTGACATTTGACTGTTTATAATTTGAATGAATGCAACCTCGGATATGAGGATTCTAAATGTTACGAACTCAGTGACTTTTCACTGTTAAATAAATTGAATGAATGCAACCTGTGATCTGATGATTCTAAAGGTTACGAACTTGGTGACATTTCACTGTTTAATAATTTGAATGAATGTAACCTGGGATCTGATGATTTTAAAGGTTATGAACTCAGCGACTTTTCACGGTTTAATAATTTGAATGCAACCTGGGATCTGATGATTCTAAAGGTTACGAACTCAGTGACTTTTTACTGTTAAATAATTTGAATGAATGCAACCTGTGATCTGATGATTCTAAAGATTACGAACTTGGTGACATTTCACTGTTTAATAATTTGAATGAATGTAACCTGGGATCTGATGATTTTAAAGGTTATGAACTCAGCGACTTTCCACGGTTTAATAATTTGAATGCAACCTGGGATCTGATGATTCTAAAGGTTACGAACTCAGTGACATTTCACTGTTAAATAATTTGAATGAATGCAACCTGTGATCTGATGATTCTAAAGGTTACGAACTTGGTGACATTTCACTGTTTAATAATTTGAATGAATGCAACCTCGGATATGAGGATTCTAAATGTTACGAACTCAGTGACTTTTCACTGTTATATAAATTGAATGAATGCAACCTGTGATCTGATGATTCTAAAGGTTACGAACTTGGTGACATTTCACTGTTTAATAATTTGAATGAATGCAACCTCGGATCTGAGGATTTTAAATGTTACGAACTCAGTGACATTTCACCGTTAAATAAATTGAATGAATGCAACCTGTGATCTGATGATTCTAAAGGTTACCAACTTGGTGACATTTCACTGTTTAATAATTTGAATGAATGTAACCTGGGATCTGATGATTTTAAAGGTTATGAACTCAGCGACTTTTCACGGTTTAATAATTTGAATGCAACCTGGGATCTGATGATTCTAAAGGTTACGAACTCAGTGACTTTTCACTGTTAAATAATTTGAATGAATGCAAACTGTGATCTGATGATTCTAAAGATTACGAACTTGGTTACATTTCACTGTTTAATAATTTAAATGAATGTAACCTGGGATCTGATGATTTTAAAGGTTATGAACTCAGCGACTTTTCACGGTTTAATAATTTGAATGCAACCTGGGATCTGATGATTCTAAAGGTTACGAACTCAGTGACTTTTCACTGTTAAATAATTTGAATGAATGCAACCTGTGATCTGATGATTCTAAAGGTTACGAACTTGGTGGCATTTCACTGTTTAATAATTTGAATGAATGCAACCTCTGATCTGATGATTCTAAAGGTTACGAACTTGGTGACATTTGACTGTTTAATAATTTGAATGAATGCAACCTCGGATATGAGGATTCTAAATGTTACGAACTCAGTGACTTTTCACTGTTAAATAAATTGAATGAATGCAACCTGTGATCTGATGATTCTAAAGGTTACGAACTTGGTGACATTTCACTGTTTAATAATTTGAATGAATGTAACCTGGGATCTGTTGATTTTAAATGTTATGAACTCAGCGACTTTTCACGGTTTAATAATTTGAATGCAACCTGGGATCTGATGATTCTAAAGGTTACGAACTCAGTGACTTTTCACTGTTAAATAATTTGAATGAATGCAACCTGTGATCTGATGATTCTAAAGGTTACGAACTTGGTGACATTTCACTGTTTAATAATTTGAATGAATGCAACCTCGGATCTGAGGATTTTAAATGTCATGAACTCAGCGACTTTTCACGGTTTAATAATTTGATTGCAACCTGAGATCTGATGATTCTAAAGGTTACGAACTCAGTGACTTTTCACTGTTAAATAACTTGAATGGGATCTGATTATTCTAAAGGTTACGAACTCAGTGACTTTTCACTGTTAACATGAAACTCAGCTGATACAGAACTTTCAGTCCAAACTAATCCCACTTTTAAGATTTCATTGAAAACAGCGAAATCGTGTTTCAGTAGTTTACCATTTTTCCTAAATTGTTTCTGAAGGCTATTCTACAAGCAAAAGTAATCGTGGCAAGGGTTTGGGGAACAATACCAGGACATAGGGAAAAGGGGTAGGAGGGTTCGGGAGCGACATCCCCCCCCCCTCCAAATTTAGCTCTCTCAAGAATAACCGGATTAACCCGGGTGCGCCTGTGTACAAAGTGCAACAGTTTCGTAATTTTGAATGGTTTGTTTTACATGTAAGGTTTGAATGTTCTGAGCAGTTTCTATTTATAGCAGTTCCTTTCTAATGCAGTTCTGATTTTCCGACCCTTGTATTCCAATCCATTCATTGTTAGTAGTGATTTAACCGTGGTAAACCAGCGATTATACTGGATTACAATAAGACAAAAGCAGGGGTAGATGTAGTCGATCCAATATGCAGCTATTACACGGTATCCCGCATATCACGAAGATGGACAATCTCATTTTTTTTTAGGTTTTTGGACATAATAGGAATCTGTTCGCAAGTTGTTCTTAGAACCAATAAACCGGACAGTTTTGAAATTAGGCGAGTGTATCTCCATTCTTTTGCCATTAACTATAAATATATCTCAATATAATCAACATTTTAGGTCTTGTCATAAAACGAAGAATTATTATTTTCAATTTGAAAAAAAAAATTTTTTTACAAAAGGAATAATCAAGGTTGAAAGAGACCTTGCACTTTGTGCCACGCGCGCCTCCTGGTGTTCGAAAAATTGGCGCGCCCGCTGAAGGGTTAAAATGTTATCAGTATCATTATACTAACCAAAAGCGTGTCTGCGACAGCTTTCCACCGGAGAGTTGTTTTTTTTTCTCTGGCTGCATCCGTAGGAAAATTGCTTACAAAAGAACAAAAGAGTGAATGTTGACCACCCGCAGTGCTGACTTGTCAACCGTTAACCGTTATTGATGACCGGCACTCAAGAATCCCAGTGCAGATGGCTGGACGTACTTCTTAGCTGCATTAAATAAATGAAAATGGAATTTAGGATTTAGAGGAAAATAAAGATGCATTCATATATGAATGGATGTATTTATACGTTTGAATAACATACTCATATATACAGTATGCCCACTAAAGTCCCTTCCCACCCTCTAACTTCAGAACGGCTGCTGCTATATTCATAAAAGTGGTGTCTAGGTATAGTAAAGTAGCCATGCGCTACTGAATGAAACCACCTACTGAAAGACGCCACCTGGTGGAAAACTGCGGAGTTGGCATTCCTATCTCGAAAACGGAATGAGATAGGGAAAAAAAGGGATTTACGAAGTTGTAGAAAATCATCGATTTAGTACGAAAAGATACCTTGTTGACATTAATGCAAAGAATAGAACGGTTAAAACGCGCACTTGTTTTTTCGTGATTTCCTACACTGTGACGTCACGAAACTTGAACGAAAGGAGAAATGATTATCTTTCGGGCCGCAATGTGCACCGCAATGTGCACAGTGATATATCGCTTTTGATCCCCAATCAAAAGGACCGCGGTTCAAACCTCGAGGGTTTCATCCTTGTACTGATTGTCTTTATAAACAGAGTAGACAATACGTAGATCGCGTAAAATAGTGTCGCATCAATTCAACGCAACTTGCGCTTGGTGTTCGAAATTTTTGCAGTATGCAAATACGTAAGAAACGTCACGCCTGTTCACCTGAGACAGCTATAAAAGAGACATTTTCTTGGGGTTGTAGTATGTTGATGCTCGTGGTCATGACTGAGTATTCCAAAACTGAGATCTCTAGTGAAGGAGTACCTCGTCAAGGAATTCGGGGACCAAATAATTGGGTATGGCGATTTCGAAGAGTGGCCTCCACGTTCGCCTGATCTGACTCCACTGGACTTTTTCCTGTGGGGATACCTGAAACAGCAGGTGTATGAGAACCCTCCACAAACATTGCAGGACCTTAAATGACGCATTACGGACGCTTGTGCCAACGCGTCACGCTCTATGCTCCAACGTGTGCAACGTGAGATTCAAACGAGGATCCAAATGTGTATTGCAGCTGACGATGAGAAGTTTGAACATCTCAAATAAAGGTATATTGTTAAAATTAGTTGATTTTTCTTTCTCAGATCCTTTTGTCACATCACAGTGTAGGAAATCACGAAAACACAAATACGCGTTTTAACCGTTGTAGTCTTCTCATTAATGTCCACGAGGTATTTTTTCTTACTAAATCGATGATTTTCTACAACTTTGTAAATCCCTTTTTTTCCCTATCTCGTTCCGTTTTCCAGATAGGAATGCTAACTCCGCAGTTTTCCATCAGGTGGCGCGGTAGGTGGTTTCATTCAGTAGCGCATGGCTACTTTACTATACCTAGACACCACTTTTATGAATATAGCAGCAGCCCTTCCGAGGTTAAGAGGGTGGGAAGGGACTTACCCACCCTCTACATACTGTATACAGTGTTCTACAGGGCATACTGTATACAGTGTTCAGGAATCATAATACACTAAGCTTCAGTAAAATCAACGCCAACGATACAAAGCTTTGATTGTGTGTCCAGAGAATGTGGACGTTCAAGAAGCAGCTTGAAAATTATGCTGCGATGCATCTGAACGTGTTCCAAGTTTTTCATTGACAGTTAGTCGATGATATAACATCACGTTTCTTTTGCAATCTAATGCACAGAAATGAAGAGTTTAAACGATCACGGGATATTTAACAAGAGTTTCAACATATTTTTATCTAAATTTATGTAAAGCGGATGTAAGGGAAAGCTATTTCAAAGAACATACAGTAATAATAATATAACATTATATATTCTAGAACAGGGGTGCGCAAGCTTTGTTTCGACTGCCACCCACTTTCTTTAAATAAAAAAATTCTCGACCCGCAATGAAATATTTTTTAATAGAAACAATTTTTTTAAAAGAATTGTAAAAATGTAGATGTATATGTTACTTGAGCCGTACTTTCTTTAAAAGTAATCCGGTTGAAATTCAACGTTAAATAAGGGTTTTAGAATGAATATATATATATATATATATATATATATATATATATATATATATATATATATATATATATATATATGTATATATATGTAATATATTAAATATTATGCCCTCCATTCTAGCATTTCAATTTCCTTTCCTAAATCCAATCCGCAGTAACATTACTTTATCGGTACAAAACCCTTAGCAACAGAACTCCCCCTAAATCGCATGCCTCTGCATTTCTACACCTGTATACGTCTGGAGAAAGGCGTGGGTTCGCATCGCGAACCCCAATATTTGCTGACCCTACAAAATAATAGCCACATCGCCTCTCACGCGTAACGTGGAAAGGTGATATTAGCTTCCCAGTCGTCTTCTGAAATGGACGGATGTACTTCTGTCGCTCTAATAAACGATTCGGCCAGACTGCATAAAAATTTTATTTCTTTCAGGCTGAATCTAGCTCCAGCCATGTAAATATGAGCTAGTTTTCCTTTTCAGATAATAATTCAAGGACGAGATGTAATGGGTATATTACATACATACATACATATATATATATATATATATATATATATATATAGTGGACGCTCGTTAATTCGAACTCGGTTAATTCGAACTTTCGGTTAATTCGAACTAACCCAAAGGTCCCAAAAAACTTGTATTGGAGTTAATGAGACATATATACACACATATACACACACACACATATACACACAAACACATACATACACACATATACATATATATATGCTATTAATAATGCAACAAAACTTCCTTTCCATGACTCGTAATGTATTAATTGTTTTCTATACTTTCAGGAGTACGGAGCTTGACCTCATGAAGGACTATTTCAGGACTATCCAGTCTTGCACTCGTTTTGTACTTGGCTGCACTAGTAAGTCGAGATTCGAACGTCGCTATGTGCGATTCGTTTTGAGAAAACTTGATTTCTTTTTGGACATCTTAGAAGCTTCTGTCTCATATTCTGTCCATCAGTAACGCCAAGACTTCAGAATGTCCTATTGTGGATTAAAGTTTGAACAGCCGTGACATTTCCACTTGCAAAGCCGCGTTGCGCATTTGGAAGACTTGTACTTTTGTGGTGTGTCTGAACCAGAGCCCGATTATGAACGCTGGGGGGCCATGGGCAGATGCTATTTGGGGCCCCCCCCCCATACGAACATTTATAAAAATATGAACTATCCATGAGCTATACTACATACTATTAGAAGTACTAGCTGCATACACAAAGGGTAATAACTAATTTTGAATCTCTAGTCATATGAGACTGTGAACTGATGTGCAATATTAAGTATAAATCTTCTGTATTTTTAACTTATTTGAAGATTCGTTTGTATTGCACTATGCTTGAATGGGAATAAATATATTTTTAACGGACAATTTTTGAGTGGGGTCTTTTTTTTAAATGATTTGCTCTTCTATGTAAATTTGCGCCTCAAAAGCCTTTTTAGTAGATATACGTCACTTTTTGTGTCAATATGCATTATTGACATGTGTGGAAGCCAGATGATCCTTCACAATAATCTTTCGAAAACCTAAGCCCTCGAAATGTTGGGAATTCAACATATAACTTTAAGTCACTCTTTCAAGTTTAACAGAACTTATATTTTTAATATATATATATATATTAGGTGGTTATCAAAATAATGGAAACACCTATCAATATTAGTGGTGTTTATGAATGTGCTTCGTATTCCGTAAAAAACAAGTCTGGCCACTCCGAATTTTTTTATATAATATAGTGTATGTATTCTATCAGGTAGCAGTAATGAAGCTAAGGGCATCGTAAAATGTCAAATCTTGCAGACCATGCGAAAAGGGCAAATTGTTGCAGCGTGTTTAAATTGGAGTATCTGTTACTGCAACAACCCCCAGGCAAATGGGTGTTTTTCGAGCTATGGTATCTGTAGAAGTGAAAATAGTGTAATTCCCCACGGTGTGCGGACAATAAAGAATGTATCATAAAGGATGCAGAGGCAGGGGCAAATACAGGATTGTAAAACAATAAAAAAATAGAAGAATAGCTGTCGGTGTGGCCAGTGATAGCGATCTGAAGTTTATATTTTACAAGATGGATGGTCGTTATTTTATGACCCACAGTAAAAACGTCAGAGGAGAAGAATCAAAGTTGTTTTACAAAATAAACGTATGTGGGGGGAGGTACTATATAGCCTATGGACAGAGGCGACAGAGGCGGTATAATAAAGGACCAATTAGGGATAGGAATCACTGAAGGAGAAACAGCCCACTGCCCAATGAAAGTGAGGGGCGTGCTAGAATGACCCCCTGTAAACGGACAACAGCTTCGCTAAGGACGAGAGGAATAAAAAAAAAAAAAAAGAAGAAGGAGACGGTCTTCAGATTGGGTTCCCGAGAGTTAGATGTCGGAGGCTCTCGTCTGCCATATAGCCGTGGAGAAGTGCCAATATACTGCCAACGTTTTCATACACTGGAGATGATACTGGGTCCCGGTCGCCGATGCTACGATCATCGTTGCATACATCCGTTATAGTAAGTGCCTCCCCGTTAGATTCTAAAAATCATATTTGACTCTATAGTTTGCCTCTGCTTCTGGGTACTGTACGTCAAAATTATTAATATAAAACTGATTGTAAGACTATAGTTCTGACATGTTAATTGAAATTTGGGTTCTCTAATAAACGTATGTGTAAGGTCAATGCGTTGTATTCCTTGCTTATTCCAACCCTTGCATGCATCTATTGCTTCTAGGTGATTAACTCCTACAGTATCGAAAGTCATGATAGCATACAGGGTGCACGGAAAAAAATCATTTGCCAAACAGAATAGTGGACGAAAGAGAGAGCCGAATGAAAGAGACGGACGAGGTATCGAAGCGGATTGTGACATGAAGAAAGAGAACAACTGCAACCAAAATGACCGAAGAGCTCCATCTGCATGTTCCGGTAGCAAACATTAGAGGTAGAAGGGAACTTCACAAACAAAGCATTTACGAAAGAATAGCTATTCCCATCCCACTTTTAATAGATGCAAATACAAAATATCGTCCACAATGATGCCCCGATAGCAAATCCTGGTCAAGTAATATGTCGGAAAATGGTATTTGGTCCGACGAATCATTGTTCACATTGGTCCTCGCAACAGGACGTGCGTATGTCTGGACAACACCTACACAAGCGTAAGATTCTGGTTGTCTCAACTGTCAATCCTGGAGGTAGATCTATCAGGGTTTGGGACGGCATCTCGTGGTTTTCTTCAGGCCCGATTGTAACCCTAAAAGGGAAATTGAATGGGAAGGACTATTTAGAAATTTTAGCTCACTAGTACATCCTATGGTGCAAACATTGTTTCTTGCAGGGGATGGCGTTCTCCAGGATGATAATCCCCCTTTACAGTACATACATCTAAATCTATCAAGTATTGGTTTGAAGAGCATGAAAAAGAAGTCAAATATCTTATCTTGCCCTGTACAATCCCCCCTACTATATATCATCCGACATTGTGATCTGTATAAGCGGATAGATAAAGGTATCGATATCCTCCACAGCATCTCTACATGAACTTTGATGATTTTTCCCCAAAGAATGGTATAATATATTCTTAACCACTATGCATGACTTGTATAACCCAATTCCAAGGTAAATCAGGTGGTATTACATAACAAAGGTGATCCTGCGCCGTATTAAAGGTTTTCATCGTATTTCTTAGTGTTTTCATTATTTTGATAACCAACTGTATATATATATATATATATATATATATATATATATATATATATACATACAACATTCTGCTGTTCGGGGAGGGGGGCGTGGACTTTGTAATTTAGTAAAACTGTACTTGTGGAGAGAGAAACTTAGCTTAGGCCCCTTGGGAATTAGGCACCTTTGCAATGCCTCCCATTCTCATCCGGATCATTTGGACCTGGTAGGTTCTACTCTAAACCAACCCCTCTTTTAATTTTTCAATAAAACCGCAGAAATCCTCATCTATAATTTATTTTTTCCTCCTAATGGACCTCAGACGTTATCCTCAACATTTAACCGGGATGAATTGATGGGATGAATTGGGAAGAGGGAAAAATTGAGGTGGGGGTGGGTTATCAGGTATTTTACACGTGTCACGTGATCCCTTCCTAAAAACCATTTATATTAAACAAGAATGAAACAATAACAACCAAAGTATTTCCCCTTTAGAAAAAGTGAGTTCAAGCCAGTTCGAAACAATGGAAGGGTCTTTCATTAGGCAGGGGGAGGGTCTCACGGTGTGGATGGATGCTAGAAACGATGCCCACATAGAAAGTGAGGGGGAATTAGGGGGATATCGGTGGTGTAGGGAAGGAGGAACAATTAGGGATTTATCAAGTATTCGCCTTTTATAAACAAACTAAATTACAGCAAATCATCAAAGTTTTCATGTCCAGGAGTAGGTGGTATAATGGGGAACTGAACAATTGTCGGGTCTGTTACTAAGGAGGGGGAGGGGATCTAGGCAGGTGTGTATGGACCCTGAAAACGACACCCACTTAGAGGGTGATGGGAACCAATTTATCCAGAATTATAATACCGAATCAAAGTAAAGCAGTTTTTGAATTCTAAAAGAGTATTATTAAACAAATGCCAGGCCACTGACCATCAGGACATCAGGCAACGAGCTCTCCAATACTTTTTACCATGTTTTTATTAACTCGCTTTCTTGTTTGTTTGTGTGTGTGTTTGTCTAGTACAAATCTTTCAATCGATAATTAACTAACTTCCCGACTATCTAGACATTTGAAACTTTTAGAATAGCCCAGAACACGATGACAATGCATATTTTAATACTTTTAACCATATTTAAGCAGCATTGAATTCATTTTCAGTTAATTTTGTTTCGTAGACACGTGCAGCCATCTATCGGCCGGGACGGGAATGAAAAGTTAATCGCAAGTTGACTTCCAATTCACTTCATTTTCTTTCAAGTG
Source organism: Dolomedes plantarius (assembly GCA_907164885.2). Classification (NCBI taxonomy): domain Eukaryota; kingdom Metazoa; phylum Arthropoda; class Arachnida; order Araneae; family Dolomedidae; genus Dolomedes; species Dolomedes plantarius. Next base: position 15,378,469 of record OU015490.1, read on the forward strand.
GATGGGATAATTCATCAAAAAAGTTTTAAAAAAGTATTTATTAATACATAGAATTGTCAAGTTTATATGATTGAACAGAAAATTTAAAAACATGCTATATAAAAAGTTCTTTTTATCTTGTAATTATTAACAATACAGTCTAAATCATTTAGTGCAGAACACTCGTCCAGATGAGCAGCAGTCATGTCTTGTCAAGAGTCACACAACAAACATTCAGGGGTAATAGTGAAATTAAAACGAAACAAATGGACCACTCGGACAATCGTGCCCAGTCAAAAATCTAAACTTGTCCACAGCAGCTGCACGGGGTGAATCCGGGACACGTGAGGTCCACAAAGGACACTCCAGACCTACCTCCAGCAGCATGGGAAGCCACTGTAAGAAACGATTGTTTGAAGATTCTCTTTATCTCCAATTTAGCAGAATGGAGTGTCAGGTATACAAGACCTTTGAAGAATATCAGTTTTTTCGCCAAATAAGTTTTATCGCCCTTTTTTTCGCCAAAAAGTCCGCCATCTCGTTTCCCCAAAGACCACAGTGGGATGGATGGTACCCACTGGAAGGCAACTATTCTCTGAATCCCCCTCAGGAGCTCCCTGCAGCCAACTGGACAACTCTCAGTCGTTGCTGATTAGGGATACGGCATCGACAGCAAAACATTGATGTTTTGAAACATCGATATTTACTATTAAAACATCGATGCTGATAAAACATCGCCCCAAAACCATCGATGTTTTTGAACACCCATTCCTTTAAAACTGGTTTAGTAACGGTACTTTTGAGAGGCATCTTAATAATAATTCACGTTAACTTATATAATACCAGAACAAAACAAAAACTTAAATGGACGCTCGTGTTTATACTATTTATAAAAGGAAATCCCATGGAAGGTTCTGGAGTGTCGAGAACATTCCAAGCGCTCTGATTGGCTCATTGGTTGTTAATTCCCATTTGTCTCGTTGCTAGGGTAACGTTCTCCCTTTTGTATTCATCCTTTTCAGAATTCAGACTTACATTTACTGAGTGTGAAAATTATGCAACGTGGTTTTTTTTTCATTTAAAAACTTTTCCATGCAACGTGGTACTTTTTCATTTAAAAAAATCCATCAAGACAACGTAAAACATCGAGCAAAAAACATCGATGTTTTAAAAAAAAGCTTTAATAAATCGATGTTTAGAACATCGATGTTTTTATCAAAACGTCGATATTTGGGAAACATCGACATCGATGTCGCATCTCTATTGCTGATCCTTAGGACGAATTCTAAAAGATTGACTTTAAAGCAATAAACAAAAATTGAAAATTTGCAGCAAAGCAGCCATTTCAGCGTAGGCAGATACCTTAACTTTTATTTTTGAAGAGCGGAACATATTGAGGAATGAGCTTAGAGATATCCCCCTCCAGTCACCGGTATTTTCTACCGAGAGCTTTTGTTGAATCCGATCCAATAAATGCAAACCGATCAAATTGAAAGCGATAGCACCTTAGTGCTACTAGTGGCTTAGTGGTGGGCAGACTATGACGGGTTGGGAACCACTGCTCTAGACAAAACAAAGACCGACGCGGTAGTATCTCGCTCAGAGTAGAACACCACATATTTCACCTTGTACAGGTTAGTGATACCCGTGTACAAGGTTAGTGATACCACACAGCAGAAACTAGTGAGCACCACGATGAGACAACTGCTAAACATGAGCGTGGTAGCTGGTTGTCTGATCTCGCAGCAGAACAAAGATGGGAGGGGGGGGGGTAACTCAGAGGGCCTTTGAAGTCTTTGTGGCTGTACCAACAGTGGAGGACATCGTGTCCGTGGGTAAGTCCATGGGCCTGGAAGTCAGGGATGAAGTCATCGAAGAGTTCATGGTAAAGCACAGAGACGAGCTCAGCATTGAGAAGCTTCAGGAACTTCAAATGGTGCAGCACCATATAATGACTGGGGAACTTTCTTCAAGTGGGGAATGCCCTACTGCAATGCCCTACTGCAGTGGTCGGCAAACTCATTTGTCAACAGAGCCAAATGTCAAAAGTACAACGACTGAAATATCTTTTGAGAGCCAAATTTTTTAAACTTAAACTATATAGGTAGGTGCATTGTTATTAATTTAATTAGGATACTCCAAAGCTGGCCTTTGCTCAAAACGTCCTCAATCTGAATAAGGTACGTTCGCTGAAGTCGAGCCCTTCCATCTCTTCCATCCACACTCATATTGTATACTTATTTCGTCTAGCTCCTTTCATTCATTCTCTCTGTATGTCCAAACCATCTCAACATACCTTTCTCAATCCTCGACACTACATCTTCTATCACTCCACAGCGCTCCCTGATATTAACTTAATAAACTGTACTTAAAGTTTTTTTAAGTCTTAGTTAAACTATTATCATATACTGGGTGCAATTCGTCTTCACTGCCCAGTCTATTTCGATAGCGCGCCGAACTATGGCTAATTCCTAGCCACCCGGTTTCCTCAGAAATCACCGAGAATACGCTGGATTAAGGAACGTGAAACAAGCACCTTTATTCTTTAGCGTATTTACATAATTACATTAACTCCATATGAGTTTTGCACCTCCAGTGCATGCATGGCCTCCAGCCAAATCAATTAATTCACCTCTGTAAGGCTCTCCGCCAAACAAATCACAGTCGCCTCCACGTGGCTTCTCTGCACACGTACAACGCTGGTCCGAGACAAAATCGACCTCCACGCCGGACCCCTGTCTCTCTCCGTCTGTCCTGTCACGACGCTAGCTTGCTCTCTCCTGCCCAGACGAACACCAGTCCAAAACCGGTTCCCCTGCATACATCCGGAAACACGTCCAGCAAACCATTTGCACATCCGGTCCTGGTTGTCATCTGTTTACCAGAGAGCTGGCACGCCTCTTGACTGATTACCTGGACTTGCCTCTGGTAAACAGTCAAAACTGAAAAGAAACTTCACCAAATTTTATATATAATATACCGGGGGTTAAGCAGAGGGCCCGCCGCCATCACAGCTCCTCCCCCCTTTAAAGGCTTTTTTATACATAAAAAAGTCTAATGGAAAGTAGGTCCCTTTAGGTATGCCCACACGAAACATTTCCAAAGAGGTCAATACCATTTGGCTTTCTTCAGCACTAACTTCCTAAAGTCAATTTCCGCCTACTTTAGAAATTTCCCTCGAAAATGCCCTAAACTGCACTCAGTCTGGGACACATCATTCCTAAACCTGCACTCCGAATACTTTTCGAGAGTGAAAAACATCAATTCAATTTCCAGTAAGAGATGCAGATAATCATTACACTGATATTACATTAGCTAAACACATAATAAATTCATACATGATTAAGACAAACAAAATACTCATAATGCACTAAAAAACTTACGTTAACAATTTCATACTGAAAACAACAAAAACATAGCCTCAAGGCCATTCTATCTGCAGATAACCTTCTCGGTTCAATTATAAACTTAAGGGCGTTAGCACCCGTACCTTTCGGCCAGTCATAGCCGACAACGTAACCTAACTTGTTTAGCTTCTATTCGCCAACAAATTAAGCACTTTCATTTAACATATTTTAGCATAGGTACTACAACAATACATTACTCTAATCTTACTTAATTACAAACATTACCACAATTTTGACCATATTTCAATTATCGACTGTATCTTAACCTAGTTGCAATAACATGAAACAAAATATTACTCAAAGACACATTAAACAAAGAACCATTATTCAAATAAACACAGTTAACACAACATACATTGATCACAACGTTAACCAATTAAAAATTTCACAATTACTCTGTAAACTTCTCTTAAAGCAAAAACACATCATCGTGGATAACGATTACCAATATAGTGGACAAAATTAAACTTATATTTCTTACTAAATATTAGTTATGTAATTCTTACTATTTCATTAAACATTCGGCATTACAAGATCATTAACTATTCGACATTCAGTTGGTCCTGTAACCCACGGAACATAATTTCTCCTATCCAAACGCGCGACTCAATCGGCCTCTTTCCACTCGATTGGCCAGGAAACCGAAACTCACAGTTGAGCCCACATTTATTTCTACACTAGGATTCCACAATTTCATTATGTGTTTTTAACGTCATCTCCTGACATAGAGTCATAACAAACTAACTCGTTTGGTTCTTTTTCTAACAAGAACAAAATTGTATTGCGGTATATTAATGACAGTCTTTCTGAGGCCTTCCACCGGCTTACACAAAAAGCGTCTTAGGACCTTTCACCAAAACAAAATCATTATGCTAATTGATCATAAGGAATTATACATAATTTGCCTAAATCCATTCTCTTACTATGTGGTCATGTTTTACCAACATATATGCACATTAAATTTCACAAAAATCAACACATAAAATATTATACACTACAATTTACTCAATTCAACTTTCTGGTATAAAATCATACAAAAAAACAAATACACATAATTCTTACACATACATTTTTGGGTCACTGTTTCACGCAGCATTTAAATTCTCCCTTGACCCTCAAAATCTCAACTGAGAATTTAAATTTTCCCAAACTTGATTTCTTTAAATTTGGAGTTAACCCTCCTCGTAGCATCGCGCTTAAGCTGAATTTTCGTGGAAACCCTGTCACACGACCCCCTAAATTCATCCTGTCTATTAATCTTCGCCCTCGCGAATATTTGCAACTTTCGGTTTTTCATCAGTCTCCCGAAATTGCTAGGCTGCCCCTCTGAGCACCTCGTACCCATTTTCATTTTGAATTTAACAGAATGTCTTCCTCCCCTAAATTTCCTCTTGAACTTGCCAAAACCCTGGCGTCCCACCTTTTGTCTATGCCTTACGCAATTCGGTTTCTTTCTAGACAACGGACCTTTCCCCCTAGTTTTGCTCAAGCCCCAAAACATTTTAAACTTTGCTTTCTTGCACTTTATTCCACTCGCCTTTTCGCGGCGCTGTTTAGTCCTTATCACTACCGGATGTAATTTCCCTTTGAACTTGTTACAATGGAGTATCCCAATCTTAGGTAACCTCCCTCTCAAAATGTTCCTACTCGGAAACGCTGTCCTTCTATTTTCTGCAGGGTTTATCTCTCCCTCAGCTGCATTGTTTAGGTTTCCCCTAAATTCCGTCAAAATCTGACCATCCATTTTAGACGAACTTTCGACCCTTTCACGGTCCGTGTTTTCCCGAATGCCATTGTCTAATCCCTGGGGAGCAATTTCTAAACCGTCTCTCGGCTCAACTTTTTCGACTACATTCATCAAATCCTGACACGCACTTATAGTCCCTTCCACTTGTAAAGAACCTGATGAATGGACTCTCGGACAAAGGTCCATCCCCCTGTGTGTGCGGTCAGTTACACAAAACGCGGGATTCAAGTCCTCTAAAACCTCGGCTGACTCAACGAAACTAACTTTTCTCACTTCGAGATCACAAATGTTAGAGTCGCTTTCAGACAATATTCCTCTTTTATCTAGGCTATTTTCTTCACACAAATCTACATTCATTTTCCCACATGTCTCTACATGCGTGAATTTGCAGAGCGAGTCATCTATTTCCATTCTATCTGGACTAGTTTCCTCACACAAATCTACATTCATTTTCCCAACTGTCTCTACATTCACGGATTTGCAGAGCGAGTTATCTATTTCACTTCGATTTTCTACACCCGAATTTAAGCCTGCTTGCTCAATTACAAAGGTTTCCTTTTTTTCCCGCACTTCTCTCGAACTGCTCAAAGTATCTCCGGCAACCAACTGGCTACAGAATTCCTTATTTTTAATTTTGCCTCGAGTACTCGCGCTTCCGAAATTCCCAGCTTCCACCTCGCTGAAATTTCCCAACACAATCTCTACATTTTTTTCTCTACCCAGAGATTTAACCTTTTGCTCTAAGCAAATTTTTCCCTCAATTTGACTTTCGACACTCTTCTCAATTTTAGTGACTCCGGCCTTCCTTATTAAACCTCTACTTTCTCTATAGGAATTTACAGCCTGTAATTTTACCCTCAGGTACTCCAATTCCCTCGCTTTTATAATTCTAGTTGATTGAACTAAAGCATATTTCGCCTCGCAGTCTAAGTCGTATTCTAGTCTCTCGAAGATTCCTTTATCATGTCTCACAAAGAATTCTTTATTCGACTCGAAAACCTCGAAAATATTGTCTATTATGGCTTTCTGACTAGCGTCTAAACTTTCTCTCTTTCTTATTAAAGCTAATTCATAGGCCCTATCCATCTGCTTATTCTTCTCTTCCCGATCTAATTTAATCTGTTCTAGAATTCCTTCTAGACCCGCCTTGGTCCCTACTTCACTGTAATTTTCCGCTGCCATGATTCGTCGGACAATTACTATTTTTTTATCATTTATCGACGCCTCAACGTCCAAATTATCGGCCAAAGCCACAAGAACAATTTTAGTCTGTCTAATTAGAAGAACTTCCATTTTCCCAAACTAAAAGATTTACCACAGTATTCACAGAAATCACAATAACTTATTTCTAACCCAATGCCGTACACTCAATACGCTCACAGAAATACACATGTAATTTCACATGCCCTACTTAACACAGAAATATAGGACAGGTACTAGATATAACGACACTAAATATTGTCACCTTTGAGCTTTCACTTATACACATAAACTGGTACAATTAATCACAAGCAATCCTATCAAATTACATAACAATAGCTAGAACATATATCACAATATATTATCAAACATTTAAAAGAAACACATATGTATCACATTATCTTATAGCATAAAACACTCAAATTGCTTATACACTTCTAGAATAACACTAATACAAATATACTATTTCAAATCAGCGTTTTGTCCCACACTGAGTACTTTCCTGTACACCAAGGCACTGTGCTGTTTCCTACAAACACTCGCACAAATTCAATTCATTAAACACTTTCTATTTAATAAACCCAAAAGAAAACACTTTTCTCTTTTTTCCGCACAACACGTGCCCGTGAGATTCCCTGTGGATTTACTCACAAAGTTTTGATTAACCAAAATCTCTTTTAGAAAAAAACTAACTACTAATGTCTACTAAGACTACTACATTTACCCGATCTCTATCAGGATTTCACACCTGCTCTTCTCGAACAAATTTTCACTAAACCTTCACTGGTTTAACTTTCGGACTTCTCAAAGAAGCGTTGAAATTATCTTTCTAAATCCCCTGAATTATTAGACTAATTCCAACCCCACAATTTACTGCCCCTCGACAATTATCGCGCAGACCTCTTTGGAAGATTTCAAATGAGCTTACCTTTCCTGCTGTCGCATCCAGCTGTACACGCTGATCGAATTTTCTTGCACAGGTTCCACTTCTTCTGAACAACTTGCGTCTGGCTACACTTCTCGGCTGCTAGTATTTTCCGCAGGTCCTAGTTGACTGCTTGCATCGGCAGATTCCCTTGGCTATCCTCGCCAGTTCCGCCACTGCTTCACCTCCTCCGTGGATCCTCACGTATTTCACAAACACATACGTAGAATTCCTCCGCTGCCACCAGCTATCATATACTGGGTGCAATTCGTCTTCACTGCCCAGTCTATTTCGATAGCGCGCCGAACTATGGCTAATTCCTAGCCACCCGGTTTCCTCAGAAATCACCGAGAATACGCTGGATTAAGGAACGTGAAACAAGCACCTTTATTCTTTAGCGTATTTACATAATTACATTAACTCCATATGAGTTTTGCACCTCCAGTGCATGCATGGCCTCCAGCCAAATCAATTAATTCACCTCTGTAAGGCTCTCCGCCAAACAAATCACAGTCGCCTCCACGTGGCTTCTCTGCACACGTACAACGCTGGTCCGAGACAAAATCGACCTCCACGCCGGACCCCTGTCTCTCTCCGTCTGTCCTGTCACGACGCTAGCTTGCTCTCTCCTGCCCAGACGAACACCAGTCCAAAACCGGTTCCCCTGCATACATCCGGAAACACGTCCAGCAAACCATTTGCACATCCGGTCCTGGTTGTCATCTGTTTACCAGAGAGCTGGCACGCCTCTTGACTGATTACCTGGACTTGCCTCTGGTAAACAGTCAAAACTGAAAAGAAACTTCACCAAATTTTATATATAATATACCGGGGGTTAAGCAGAGGGCCCGCCGCCATCACACTATAGGTACGTTGAATAAAACTTCATATCATACTTAATATCGATATTATTTATTGATAAAATTAAATTGTAAAGCGTCCATAAAATTAAATCATGACAATGACAGACAAACACTAATATGAACAATGGCTTTGCATCTCCTTGGAAAGTTTGGGTAAGTCAAGTTTGTATGTTGCTTTTTATTTTAGGCACGATTCGAGGTTCTCATCAATAAGATGACTTCTCAATTTACTCTTTTTTTATTTATAAATAAGGCAGTCCTTGTGCACCACAAAGTACAGCACAAGGCTTACAGAGGTAAGTACAACAAAAAAAAACAACAAAGAAACAACAACAAAAAAACAAAGAAAAAGCAAACAAACTAATTACAAATAAGACTAATTAAAAACAGAAGTAGCAAAGTCAATCAATTTACTCTTGATAAGGTTCATTCTTGAAAATGATTGTTCATATGAATATGTAGACCCGAATAAGAAAGAACAGCAAACACTAGTTTTTCCAGCTGATTATATGAGTCAGCAATACTATTCCCTGGTATTAAAAATCATATCTTCCTTCTCCAGGTCTTTCAAAATAGACCACTTGTGCTGTGACACATTTGTTTATCTCCAATATTTCTATATCAGCACAAAGGCGCTCAAATTTCGAACTCCACATTTCTTTGTTTTCTAAATCCAGTAATTGCATTTCAAAGTTTCTAATGTCAATATCAAAGGGTTTGGTTTGGTCTTGGAGTGCTACGTCATTTTTTGCTACACGAGGTCTAATTAGACCGGGACATACCGCTTAAAGCCGATTCCGAACGGCTACAAACATCCATGCCGGTGGTGGGACTCGAACCCACAGACTCTGGTACCGAAGGCCAGCACCGTAGCCATTCGGCCATCGCCCGGCTCAATATTAAAGGGAGGCAAATTTAATAATGTTACAGTAGCATTAAGAGGCTTTTTAACAGAAGCTAACGTCGCTTTGCTGTTTCTGACTTCCTGAAACCTGTCGAGAAAAGCTTTTCTAATATTTAAAAGTGTTGATTTGAAATAGAAAATGTCAATATCAAAATTATTTTCTTGGCGATGTTTCAACAGGCTTGGAAAGTGAATATAAGTTTCTTTATCAAAATATTGAGTAAAAAGAGATAATTTGGTTTTGAATGAAATAAATTCTAACATCGAAAAAATTGCGCATCCTTTCCCCTCTTGTTTACGATTAAGCTGATTTAGATGAGACGTAACGTCTCCCATGAAATAAAATTTCTGGATCCACTGATCGTTCGTTAGTTCTGGATAGTAAACACCCGTCTCAAGGAGAAAAGCTTTAATTTCTGTTTTTTAAGAAAGAGAAACGTTTCAAAACGTTTCCTCTTGAAAACGTACCTTGTCATGCAGCAGAAGATCTGCGTACTCACTCTCCATTTCAACTAAAAATTCTTTAAATTGGCGATGATTAAGACCTTCAGCTATAATGGAGTTGATAATCTTAATCACCAATTTCATAACTTTGCAAATTTCTTCTGAAAATATCTGCGAACAAAGCACATCTAGATGAATATTGCAATGGTAATGGACTCATTGTAAGTACCTCGTGATTTTTCTCTCAAAATAGCAACAAACCCGTTTCTTACGCCAGTCATACTTTTCGCCCCATCTGTTGAAATTGAGACAATTTTATCGAGTAGAATATGAATTTTTTCAATGCACTCAATTACAGCATTTGCTATATTCTCTCCACGTGTTTGACCTTTGAGTGACAATAATTCTAAATGTTCTTCTTTAGAACCTGTAGATAAAATAAATCGTACAAAAAGTGAAACTAGCGATGTATCATTTATGTCACAAGACTCGTCAACTGCTATTGATAAAGCTAAAACCAATTTAAGATCTTCGACTTGATGGTTGGTTATATTCGAAGACCATTTTGACTAGTCTAGTGTTTTCTATCGGGAGACGCTCTCGGAAGTAATACATTGTAAAACACGATGCAAAGATACGACTTGACGATACGCGTTGACATTTAATCTTTCTGGAAATGTTTTCTTATTAAGTCGCTTCAGTGCACGCGCCTAAAGATAAAGACACATAAACACCAAGTATGCAAAAATATAAATAAGAAAACCAGTGATCACGAAGTTTCAATCGCACTGTACGTGCGCGCCCGCACGTGGTATTTTGTGGAAGAGCCACACTCAAGGGGCCAAAGAGCCACATGTGGCTCATGAGCCACGATTTGCCGACCACTGCCCTACTGCAATGCTTACTGCAATGATACAAGAAGTGTGTTCTAAATGGGTTGAACTGCAAAATTTTGATGAAATGTATCCCTAACAAGTCTCTAGCAAGCCAAAATGTGAACTTTGAAAACATAGTCCATGGGCCTGGAAATAAGGGATGAAGTCATCGAAGAGTTCATGGTAAAACACAGAGACGAGCTCAGCATTGAGGAGCTTCAGGAACTTCAAATGGTGCAGCAGCAGATAGTGACTGGGGGAACTTTCTTCAAGTGGGAAATGCCGTACTGCAATGCCCTACTGCAATGCTACAAGAAGTGTGTTCTAAATGGGTTGAACTACAAAATTTTGTTGAAATGTATCCCTAACAAGTCTCTAGCAAGCCAAAATGTGATCTTTGAAAACATAGTCCATGGGGCTGGAAATCAGGGATGAAGTCATCGAAGAGTTCATGGTAAAACAAAGAGAAAATATAAAGTTCGAGCGCCTCTTGTTTTATTGGAAGGGAACTCCAGGGCATTTTCAGGCAAAAACCTTCTCGCCATAATCCCATTAGGTCATCAACTCCTTTCAGTGCAGGTTCAGTGAAGTTATACTTTTTTTTTTTATCTAATTATTGTTTTTTATTTACGCTTCTGTAAATTTGAGAGTTTTGCATCAAAAGAACATATCCACCCATTCATAAATTGCCAGGTAAAATAAGAATTTTATAGAGGAATTTTAAGGAATTAATTATATATACAGTTGGTTCTCTGTTTAACGACGCTCTACTTAACGACGATCTCTATTTAAAGACGATATTTCCCGGTCCCGGTCCCTCCGACGTAAAAAAGTTCTATTTAACGACGATTTTGTTTCTATTTAACGACGATTTTTTCTTAAATGATAAACTTTTTCTTCAACATTTTATTTACAGGAGGGTTACTTTCTGTGGGGGAGTTTGGTTTCAATAACAGACCCAGAATTTCCTTTATGTTTGTTGCAATCATAGACTTGTTGCAGTGGAAAAAACCGGGGGAGGGGGGGATTACTGTTTCTCGGAAGATCGAACATTCTTCCTTGGTGGATCGAATTTCTTAGTACGGGTGTGGAATCACTCTATTGTACCTACCATGTTCTCATGTGATTTACGAACTGTCCAAAAGCACCCCTCTCTCACTCCTTCTGGGAAGTACGTGTTCATGTTTAGAGAATTCATGGTTGTGTGTAGGAGCTCATTCTAGTACGAATACGAGGTGAGCAGAGCAAAATGGCATCAAAGCGAAAGCATCTTACGCTACACGAAAAAGTGAAAATTATTGAAAACTGGGAAGAAAGTGTTGGAATAACAAAAGTCCAATTCGAAAGATAATTTCAGCTACCCGAGTCTACTCTCAAAGGCATTTTAGCAAGAAAAGAGAAAATTCTTGAAGAAGCACAAAAATTTGGTTTGGGATCCAAATCCAAAAGGCAGAAAATTCAATGTGGCCGATCAGAAGAGTTTGAGAAGGCAGTCCTGCAATGGTTTCATCAAGCAAGAACATCTAACATTCCAATTTCCGGAGTGATATTTAAAGAAAATGCTATTATTCTGGAAGAAAAGTTTGGAATGCAAAATTTTCAGGCTTCGGCTGGTTGGCTAACAAAGTTCAAAGAAAGATACGGGCTTGAATTTAAAAGCATATCTGGCGAAAGTGGCTCCGTAGATGAAAAAATAGTGGATGAATTTAAAATAGTGCTGAAGGGGATATTAGATGGATATGATGAGAAGAACATATTCAATGCAGATGAGACGGGCCTATTCTACAATATGGTGCCTAATAAAACTTTAACGTGTATGGGCTAAAAGTGTTTTGGAGGTAAACACAGTAAGGAACGATTGACTGTTTTACTGTGCACTAATTCGGATGGATCTGAGAAATTTCCACCACTAGTTATAGGCAAATCAAAGCAACCAAGGTGTTTTAAGAATATCACCAGGAAACCTTGTGAGTACCGCAATAACAATAAAGCGTGGATGACATCACAAATTTTTATTGACTGGATTAGAAAATTTGATGCAAAAATGCATCGAGAAAAGTGAAAAGTTTTACTTTTAATCGACCGATGCACATACTCCAAATATCCCTGGACTTACAAATTTGACTATCCATTTCTTACCAGCTAATTGCACTAGCAAGTTGCAGCCATTATACCTGGGTATCATTCGCAGTGTGAAAGCATACTGCAAAAAGTCTTTAATTTGGAAATTAATAAAGAATTCGGCTGACAGTATAAAAATTAGAAAATTTACAATGTTGGAAGCAATGCACATGACAACATCAGCATGGAAAGAAGTTTCTTCATCCACAATAAAAAACTGCTTTCGCGTTGCTGGAATTCACAAAGAACTTGTAGTGGAATTGCAAAGTACGGATGTAGAAATCAACGAAGATGACATTACCCCTGAAGAATGGAGAAGTCTTGTTGAAGATGAGGATGTTTCAATTCAAGATTTCTACAATTGTGATAAATATGTTTTAACAACAGATTTCAGAAATGTGGAACAAATTTATGAAGATATTGTAAACGAAAACACAGTGTCAGACGATGAAGGTGAAGTTGAAGACACGGAAAACAAGACACTGCCACAGTCTTACACAAATGCAATTTCTGCTCTAGATGTTCTCCGACGCTATATTACATCGAAAATGGAAGGTGACTCATTTAACATTTTAGAAAATCTGGAAAAGAGAATAACGAAAACAAGGCGAATGAAGCAATTAACACTTTTTGAATTTTTTAAAACGTAATTTATTGTATTGTTTGTACTCTTTTTTTCAGTGTATTTAAAATAACTTTTTGTGAATAAAATAATGATGATAATAAAAATAACATTTTTAAACACGCTAATATATTAAGAAATATATTGACAGTCCTAAGCCTATAAAGTGTGAAGGGAAATGTTATTTTTTCACAAATTCTGTTTAAGGACGATCTCTACTTAAGGACGATCGGTAGATTTTTTGCTTCGAGTTACGAGCAAGCTTCAGATATCCCACCGCTAGTTTGAGCAGCGAATGCCATGTTACGTGCTCATCAAATGAGAACATAAGAAGCATATAATATTTACACCCTTTATGTACAATTATTATACAATTGTATAATATTATTCTGAGACTACTATCCAGTCTTAAACCGAGAGATTGGATTCTGAGAAAACGTTCTTCGGATTATCAGAAAGAAGAATCAGGACATTTCAGCCACAGTGAACGATGCAACAATCGCCCAGCTTCCGTGTCTCACTCGTTCACTGTAAGAGAGTAGCTGGTAATAAAAGCGAAAATCAGAAAGCGGGGCGAAAAGATCAAAAATCAACGAATAAGATTTAATTTTTCAGTTCAGCCTTTCTCCTCCTCTTCCATCAGCATCTTCAAGCCTGATGTCCAAGGTAAATGTTGTACATTACACTTAATAAAACAAATTTACTGCAGTACATTCTATTGTATTGCGTTTTTATACAATTTTCGTCGTTTATAAGCACGTTTTTCTTATAAACGACGTTTATTTAAAAACATGTAATAAAAAAAATGCGATGTTTTGTGGGAGCCCGGAACGAATTAATGGCATTTCCATTCATTTCAATGGGGAAAATTGATTCGAGATACGAGTATTTCGAGTTACGAGCTAAGTCATGGAACGAATTAAACTCGTAAATATATATATATATATATATATATATATATATATATATATATATATATATATATATATATATATATATATATATATATATATATATATATATATATATATATATATATATATATATATATATATATAAGAGTGAGTGTGTGGGGGAAAGGTTGGCTGAAAAATATAAGGTAAGAGGAATTGGGGTTGCTTGGATAACTGCAGCCCGACGCTGTGGTTCCTAACGAAACGGGGTGCCAATTGAGCACCTTGAAACACATGACGAGCTCACACGAGAAATGTTATAGTTCACGCATGCGCGTGTTTTAATCACAGTTCGGCGGAAATTGTGCGACTGATGCCAATGAGTTTTGGCAGTTAGCGATCCACGCCACCGATCACGTGTGCAGCCGAGACGCCCTTACGCGATCTATTTCGCCAAACTTCGCCAGCATTATCTTCGCACGGGGATACGACTCTGTCGCCGCGTCGCGGCAGAAATTAGGGGAGGTCGCAATTATCCTCGTTTAAGTCGCTCGATTGAATAGGCTGTCAACGGGCACGCAAGCGGGCCCTTCGCGTGAGTCGACGAGCGCCTAACCAGGCATGCACGGCTGGCGAAGTGGCCCGGGCCCCCCCTCCCACTTTCTCTGTTCCGCCGAAAATATTCACAGGCCGGTGCAAAAACGCCCCGACGCCCGCACGTCACGACAGGCAGGGAGGACTTTGCAGAATAAAACATTTTCTCAGTCGAAGATCGTGCAATAGATTATTCCGTAGGATATAAAGAATAGATTTATAGAATAGATTATGCAATGGTTGTGCAATAGAGTGTAACGTCACAGATCCAAGCTTCTTTGAGAAAGGACCGCTCCTTAATAGGGAATAGCATGCAACCCCCTTGGACACACCTGTGTTCTAACTCCTAGACCCCCCCCCCCACGGGAAATTCCAGTGTGTGGGAGGGAGAGGAGATTAGAGCTGACTCTCGACGAGACACTGCGAGCATACATTCGTGAAACAGAGACCGAAGTGTAGGGGAAAGCAGTGATTTATTGGTCCCGTCGCCGAGAGGAGGTTTTATGGCGTCCCTCGCCCCTTTGATGATTCGTACTCGGACTACTCCGGAGAACGGTTTTAAGACGAATGATCAAAGCGACGAAATACTTCCCTCACGGTGGGGGGGGGGGGACTAATCAACACCAAAATGTGACAAGAGGCGACGGGGGGAGCTGATTCGCTTGTGTGTAGATGCGCCTAGAGAGGTTGTGCGAGCACCACGCTGTTTGGTGCTTCGTTTTTGGAGGTCGAATCCGGTGTGGGCATATCAAGCTGCCCTGGTGATAGTTGGAGACAATCGAACTTAATTTCTCAGGTTAAGACTGAAAAGTGGTCTTAGAAGTACATGAAATGATTGCATATAATTTGAATGATGATTCTGTGGACAAAGGCTGTAAATATTAAACGTTTTTTTCGAGTGTTCATTGATGAAAACATTACAAGAATAATTACCCGTGAGACAATCGCGAGGCGTCGAGTTCGCTGAAAAGATCTAGTCCTTCTGAGTCTCAGTTATACAAAATCTATTCTTACCTCTTATTTTTATAAAGGACACTAATTGGATAAATATTAACCTACCTCGAAATGATTAAAGAAATCTGAAAGTGCTTGAAAACTAATGCGGGAAACTGTTTACCATGTTTTTATTAACTCGCTTTCTTGTTTGTGTGTGTGTTTGTCCAGTACAAATCTTGCAATCGATTTTTAACTAACTTCCCGACTAGCTAGACATTTGAAACTTTTAGAATAGCTCTGAACTCGATGACGATGCATTATTTTCCTACTTTTAGCCATCTTTAAGCAGGATTGAATTCATTTTCAGTTAATTTTGTTTTGTAGACTGGTGCAGTCATCTATCGGCTGGGACGGGAACGAAAAGTCAAACGCAAGTTAACTTCCAATTAACACCATTTTCTTTCAAGTGGATGGGATAATTCATCAAAACAATTTTAAAAAAGTATTTATTAATACATAGAATTGTCAAGTTTATACACTGGTGTAAGGAATTAAGAGAATTTGCAGACTTGGTCGATTATCTCTAGAACTACTGTACCGATTTTAATGAAATTTGATATGTACATACAATGATACAATACAAAACAAATAACAATTCAAGAATTGTAATATACACGCATGATCGTGCGTAACACTCGTTGGAGTCGGGAGGTATGAAACAGCGGTTGCAGAATAAACAAAAAAAAAAATGGGTTAATAGATGGGTTAATAGGGAGTATAGTCCCATCTTACAGATATACAGGTCTCGCAGCGTGATTTCATACTTGAAATAAGGCAGTTTATCATTTCCTGTGGTAATTGGTCCCACTCGTTCAGCAACGCTGTTTTCATTTCCCTGGATGGTTCTCGGAGGGGGGTTGCGAGTTGCAATTGCTCTCCCCAGAGCATCCCAGACATGCTCTATAGGGTTAAGGTCTGGATATCTGGCTGGCCAATACCTCCGGCGAATATCCGCACTCTCTAGAAATTCGTCGATCAGAAGAGTTCTATGTGACCTTGCGTTATCGTCCATTAAAATGAACTCATGGCCAACTGCACCCTTGAAAAGGCGAACACAGGGCTCCAAGACCTCATCCCTATACCTCACACCAGTCACAGAGCCTCTTTCAAAGACATGGAAAGGTGTGCGGCCATCCAACATGATGCCTGCCCAGACCATTAAACCTCCTCCGCCATAATGGTCGATTTTGCGGACATTGGAGGGTAGGTAGCGGGTCCCTGGTTCTCTCCATATGAACGTACGGCGAGAATCGGTGGTTAGGCTGAACCGGGACTCATCAGTGAAGAGAACGGTCGCCCATTGATCCATAGTCCAATCTCTATGCTCTCAGCACCATGATAAACGGATTCTCCTGTTCGTAGAAGTCAGCGGGACGCAAACAGCAGATCTTCTTGCAAACAACCCTCTCTCATGAAGTCTTTTGAAAACAGTCACCCTTGAAACACGGGTTCCTGTGACTGCATACAAGTCACGAGAGAGCTGAGAAGCTGTAGCACCTCTGTTACGCCTCGCTATAATCGACAAATGGCGATCTTCTCTGGCCGTCGTGGCTCTTGGACGACCTTGCCCAGGCTTTCTCTCGATGGATCCGGTATCCTGGAACTTTTTTCATAAGTTACACACGACGCTGGGCGTTAAATTGAACTCTCTACAAATTTGGACTTGAGATTGGCCTGCTTCTAGCCTTCCCACAATTCGTCACCTCATTCCATCATCTAAACGTTGGTGGTTACTCATTTTCACTGTTACAATTTGAAATTAACCGATTGCTGCAAAATAACAACATCTATTAACCCATTTTTTTTTTGTTTATTCTGCAACCGCTGTTTCATACCTCTCGACTCCAACGAGTGTTACGCACGATCATGCGTGTGTATTACAATTATTGAATGGTTATTTGTTTTGTATTGTATCAATGTATGTACATATCAAATTTCCTTAAAATCGGTACAGTTGTTCTAGAGATAATCGACCAAGTCTGCAAATTCTGTTAATTTCTTACACTAGTGTATGATTCAACAGAAAATTTAAAAACATGGTACTATATAAAAAGTTCTTTTTATCTTGTAATTATTTTCTTTCTTTTTGGTTCACCGCCGTGGGGTGGTTATTGTTGCAAGCTACTACCATTTTTAGCAGATTTTGAATCACGAATAAGACATCGATGTTTCTGCATCACTCCTCGTAGGAAACAACATTGGGTTATCGATTTGGGTAAATAATGCAACATGCCTAGAAAGTGTTTGGATGAACGTTAAGTGATAAATGCGCCTACTACATTAAAATAAAAAATAAACAATAAACTATGGTATCGAGTTGCAGGTTCAGACGTTCTCGAATAATAGAAAGTGGGCCGAAGTAGCCTTGTGGGAGTGCGCTGGTTTCGGTGCTGAGGGTGGTCGGATCGAACCCCGACAAGCCCCATTCAATACCTCCGTGTCTAGGCCGGATACGTTCAGTCCGTAGACAGAAAAGTCCCTCTATGAGGTCAGAGAGGGTGGGAGAGGGTACGATCCCCCAGATGTGGCCCTTGGGGGTGCTCGGTGGGATGGGGCAACTGTGGTACCATTAGAAACCGGAGCCGCACACTTCAGCCTTAAACCTTTAAAGACCTGGTCTGGTACTTCCAGCATTATAAACAACAAACAACAACAAAGGTATGTTTTTACCAAAACGGCACTATTATGCTTCATTATTTTATGTATTTAATAGCAAGCAAACAAATCTTAAAATTTAGCAAACTGAAACGTGAAATCTACAACATTATATAAATGAAACTTCGGTTGCTTCTGTAAACTCGTTTAGCATAAGTGAAACTTATTTTATAACTAACGGGACAAAACTAAAAAATCTAAAAACCTAGCATAACACTTTGTTTAGTGTAATGCTTTACAAACTCATGCTTAGTAAATTTTAATAAAAAAAAAGTATTAGGAAAATTGCTGCATCAATATAATAACATATAACTCAACATAATAATATGCAACTCAAGATAATAAAGTGTGGTGCCCGACATTTTAGAAACGCCTAACTGCCGCAATTCACTCCTTTTGCATTAATTACCTTGTTTTTATTAACTCGCTTTCGTGTTCGTTTGTTTGTGTGTGTGTTTGTCCCGTACACATCTTGCAATCAATTTTTAACTAACTTCCCGACTAGCTAGACATTTGAAACTTTTAGAATAGCTCAGAACACGATGACAATGCATTATTTTAATACTTTTAGCCATCTTTAAGCAGATTTGAATTCAATTTAAGTTAATTTTGTTTTGTAGACACGTGCAGCCATCTATCGACCGGGACGGGAACGAAAAGTGAAACGAAAGTTAACTTCTAATTCCCTTAATTTTCTTTGAAGTTGATGGGATAATTCATCAAAAAAAGATGTTAAAAAGTATTTATTAATACATAGAATTGTCAAGTTTATAAGATTCAACAGAAAAATTTAAAAACATGGTATATAAAAAGTTCTTTTTATCTTGTAATTATTTTCTAACTAACTTGACAAAACAAAAAAAAAAAAATAAAAACCTAGCATAAAACTGTTTAGTGGAATGCATTTCAAATTCATGTTTAGTAAATTTTAATAAAAAATAAAGTATTAGGAAAAATGCTGCATCAATATATTAACATATAACTCAACATAATAATATGTAACTCAAGATAATAAAGTGTGGTATCCGACATTTCAGAAACGACAAACTGCAGCAATTCACTCCTTTCGCATTAATTTTTCCTCTTTTAATAGTAAAAATAAAACTCAGTTCTATCGCAGATAACTTTCTTCTGGAAAAAAAAATGTTTTTAATGAATTTTTTTACTATATCTGCAAAATTTTGAATAATTATTTTGCAACATTTCTTTGAAACTGTTATCCCAACCGATCACTTTGACACTGAGAAAAATTTAGTTATATCGAATTGTTTATTGCAATATATACATATAATTTTTCCAATGCGGCAGACGGTTTCTTTGACAATATCCTTACCGCGTTAGTACACCGCAGTTTTGCTAGCCATTTCATTAAGGGGACACCCTATAGGCGGACTAGCATTACCCCCTATGAAGGGACGACACAAACGGAGACTTTTGGTGGTGTAACGCCGGGATTCGATCCGAGTACCCTCAGCACCGAAAACTTGCGCGCCGTACCACAGGGCCGCCACAAGCCCGTTTATTGCAATATGATGACTACTTACTCCCGTAAGTTCTTCACGTTTCCTGAGGCTCTTCAGCAAATTTAAAAGGAAAACTTCGGTAAATGGAAGTTCGTTATATCAGAAAATCGACAATATTTATATTAAGGGGGAAATATACACTGCGATAAAATATGCTGATTAAACTTCTCGTATTCATCAAAACTCCCGAAGCTCTACATCAAATTTAGTTAAAAGGAAAACTTCGCTAAATGGAAGTTCGTTATATAAGAAAATCGACAATATTTATATTAAGGGTAAAATATATACTGCGATAAAATATGTCGATGAAACTTCTTTTATTCATCAAGGTTCCCGAGGTTCTACAGCAAAATTTCATTAAAAGGAAAGCTTCGTTAAATGGAAGTTCGTTATATCAGAAAATCGACAATATTTATATTAAGGGGGAAATATACACTGCGATAAAATATGCTGATTAAACTTCTCGTATTCATCAAAACTCCCGAAGCTCTACATCAAATTTAGTTAAAAGGAAAACTTCGCTAAATGAAAGTTCGTTATATAAGAAAATCGACAATATTTATATTAAGGGTAAAATATATACTGCGATAAAATATGTTGATGAAACTTCTTTTATTCATCAAGGTTCCCGAGGTTCTACAGCAAAATTTCATTAAAAGGAAAGCTTCGTTAAATGGAAGTTCGTTATATCAGAAAAACTACGATATTTATATTAAGTGGAAAATATACACTGCGATAAAATTTGTCGATGCATCTTCTTTGTATGACCAATCAAAAACGAGTTTTTCTTTAAAAACTCGTTTCTTTAAAAAAACTTTTAAATGAAACTTAAATTTCATGTGTATAATTAAAAGTTAATATTTAAAGAAAATTATCAGTGGTGCCTACTATTTCAGAAAGACAAAAAAATATAACAATTCCTTGTCCTCATTTGTGAATGACAGAGCTAAATATGTAAACAACAATGCCACGTCAACGTACCCCGTACCGTAATTTATTCAGTAAAAAAAGGTTTATTATTCTTCAACAAGATATTTACAGGCTTTTAGTAAATTCCACCCACATCCTGCCCGAAACAAGCCTTTGTCCCCAGACTTAATGGACAAAAAATACATTCTGCTTCACCCTAATATAGAGCAAAAAAGATCGTTTGGTGTTTCCAGAAGGATAAGAACTACTCACCCTGAAATATTAATGGGGGGGGGAGGAATGCAGATGTTGATGGAGGCCGGTATTATCAAAAAGAGCCTAATCCACTTAAAAATAACATTTATTCGAAATGTTTAAGAGGATGAACATTATGATCAAAATGACTCGCTTCTAACATCAGCGCAATCATCCTTGAAATAGCTGGGATTACCATAGCAACCAGCAATTTTCTCACTAAGTGCGCGAAATCTAATTTATGAATTGCCTGAAAACTACAGAGCGTGCACTTAACCCCATACGAACAGTATTAAAACTTTTTCACATCCCAGTATCACCTTAATGATACAATGGTAACTTATTTAAAAAACGCTTTTATTTTATAAAAAAAGTGTTCTATGTACTATGATTTTGTTCCTCTGGAATACTTAATCATTAAAGAAGTTAGAACTAGTGGCCTGATACAAAACGCAATGTAATTGTTTTTAGTTTTACCGCAAAACAATTCCCACGTCAATCAAAGTTCAGACAATTAAACTTTTGGAATAAAAGAGATAACCCTTAGCAAGGACTATTCGTTTCTAGCTTTGAACTGTACCATAATAGTGCAAAAATAATCCACATGGCAATCACCGTTCAAATAATTTTCTGGATATCAAAGCTAACTGTTAGCAAAGACTATTAGATTTTAGCTTTGAACTGTACCATAATAGTGTAAAAATAATCCACATGGCAATCCCCGTTCAAATAGTTTTTTGGATATCAAAGCTAACTGTTAGCAAAGACTATTAGTTTTTAGCTTTGAACTGTACCATAGTAGTGTAAAAGTATTTCCCACGGCAATCACCTTTCAAATAACTTTCTGTAAATCAAAGCTAACTGTTAGCAAAGACTATTAGTATTTAGATTTGAACTGTACCATAATAGTGTAAAAGTAATTCCCATGGCAATCACAGTTCAAATAACTTTCTGTAAATCAAAGCTAACTGTTAGCAAAGACTATTAGTTTTTAGATTGGTACTGTACCATAGTAGTGTAAAAGTAATTCCCATGGCAATCACAGTTCAAATAACTTTCTGTAAATCACAGCTAACTGTTAGCAAAGACTATTAGTATTTAGATTTGAACTGTACCATAATAGTGTAAAAGTAATTCCCAAGGCAATCACAGTTCAAATAACTTTCTGTAAATCAAAGCTAACTGTTAGCAAAGACAATTAGTTTTTAGATTTGGACTGTACCATAATAGTGTAAAAGTAATTCCCAAGGCAATCACAGTTCAAATAACTTTCTGTAAATCAAAGCTAATTGTTAGCAAAGACTATTAGTATTTAGCTTTGAACTGTACCATAATAGTGTAAAAATAATCCACATGGCAATCACCGTTCAAATAATTTTTTGGATATGAAAGCTAAGTGTTAGCAAAGACTATTAGTTTTTAGCTTTGAACTGTACCACAGTAGTGTAAAAGTAATTCCCATGGCAATCACCGTTCAAATAACTTTCTGTAAACCAAAGCTAACTGTTAGCAAAGACTATTCGTTTTTAGCTTTGAACTGTACCATAATAGTGTAAGAATAATTCACATGGAAATCACCGTTGAAATAACTTTTTGGATATAAAAACTAACTGTTAGCAAAGACTATTAGTTTTTAGCTTTGAACTGTACAATAATAGTGTAAAGACAATTCACATCCCAATCAACGATATTCTTCTAAGCTTTAAGGGGATGGATACCTAGAGCGACGGAAAGAAGGAAAAAAAATCAATCCCATAATTCACATAGCAGTACAAGGAAAATTTCCGTTCCAATCAACTATGGTTCGCTCCTATTTTAGGAGCCAAGAGTTTTAGACCAATACAAACACAATGTAGTGGTGTTTAAAATTAAGAAAATTTGCACATTTTAACGAATTTTTTGAAAACTAATGGGCATATTTTAATGATATTTGGTATAGATACATAGTTATGTAAGAGGAAAAAATTGTACCTTACAATAGTCATGATACGAAATCTTGATCGTCAGCTAGACTCGTCAGCGCAGAAATGTCCAATACCCACGTTGTGGGATCAAACTTAAAATGACTCTAACATGGGGTATGCTGCCCCCCCCCCCTCTCACAGTCATACAGCTCTGACAGGGCGACGGAAACGAAGCACTTTGATGGCAGTCAGTCTCACACCTGGAACAACGTCGTTTTCAACTCCTGGATGGCTCTCGGAAGGGTCTAGCGAGCTTCATTACCCTCCTAAGGTTCAATAGGGTTTAGGTCCCCTTCTTAAGAACTAAACCCTATTGAACATACCTGAGTCCCAATCATGTTCAAAAGGGTTTAGGGCTGGATATCTTTCTGGCCAAACCATCCGGCAAATATCCCGACTTTCAAGGTAATCGTCGACAAGGTCAGCCTTATGTGGACGAGAGTTGTTATCAATAAAAAGGAACCGAGGGCTAACTGCACCCAGAAAAGTCGAACATAAGGCTGTGCAATCTTAACCCTATA
Source organism: Dolomedes plantarius (assembly GCA_907164885.2). NCBI lineage: Eukaryota > Metazoa > Arthropoda > Arachnida > Araneae > Dolomedidae > Dolomedes > Dolomedes plantarius. Next base: position 15,401,866 of record OU015490.1, read on the forward strand.
TCTCTCACCAGCCAGGGACACTCTGTCAAACACATGGACAGATGTGCGAGGCGTTTAGCATGGAGCAGACATCAGCCTACGGCCAGACTTCAGTGAGGTCCAGACTTCACAGACGAGTCGCGACACTGATTCTAGGCGTACCTTCATCTGGACAGAGAACCTGGGATCCGATACTTTTCCTCCAACACCCCTGAAAGGGACGGCTATGGCAGCGCAGGTGTCATGCTGGGCCTTAGTTTACATAGTTTACCACATCCTCGTGTCAGTCTAACATCTGTTTACGTACCATTCAACATTTGGACCATTAAAACTGCCTTGTACTAACCCTATTGGATTCGCTCACCTATGTTAAACTATGGAGAAATCGTCTAATCCACCTCGGTCGCCACCGTTTTTGCGTATTCGCCATGAAAAAGCTGAAGACCAGACGCTGCGCAACAATACCTGCAAACTCAGCAGAGGGTTTATTTCCCCTGTTCGGTTAAATTATTAGTATGGAACTGGGCGCCGGACGGACAGTACAGATCTGCCGACCAATTTGGGCAACCCCGGGCCCTTTAACCTATGGAGAAAATGTATCTACTATTGACTGCTTCATAAATGCGGATTATCCAATAAAAATGGTATTTTTAGATAGCCCGAACTCTTCTGCACTTTGCAACAGGATTCCTTTTATAAATATCGTTTACTAAGGGAATTTAGGATCGTTTCAAACACACTACAGCAGATTTTTCCTTGAATTATTTATATTTTAAAATATTATTTGCATTAAAAAAATGAAAAAATCTCCAAGGTATCAAATTTCTTTCTCCATGACGGAGTACAATGTAATCTTTAGCTTACGAGGCCCATTTTTCCGATTTCCTCTTTAGAACGAGAAATTTCATACCCCCTTTGTAAGAACGACCATTAAGGGGGTTATATATATATATATATGTGTGTGTATGTATATATATATATATATATATATATATATATATATATATATATATATATATATATACACAGAGACTCCCAAAAGTGTTCGTGCACTTACGATTTTCAATGAAATTGGGGTCTATCCATTAATTAAAATGAATATTTCAGAATGGGTATTTAAAAATAAGATCTATAATCTATTCTTAACAAAACTACATGAAATATTTTGAAAACATGGTAAAACTTTATTTTTAAGAAACCAGTAATCAAAAAGTAACAAAAATCATCTCACAAAAGTCATCGTACACTGAAATATTTTCAGATAAATTCATAATTAAAATTATCGTCTGGCTCTTTAATTTTATTTTTGAATTGTGGTGGCATTTAAAATATCGTTTGGCTTTAATTTTTGCTTGCCTACTCCGCAAAATTCTAATTATTATTTAAAAATGGCTCTTAGTCGTAAGAAAACAAACAGCATTCGAAAATTGATTATTTTTATCATAGTAGTGGTAAATCAGTTCGGAATATTGCGAAATTACTTAGTTTATCCATTCTATTGTGCAGTATAGAAAAAAACGATTTGAAGACGAAAATCGGATCGAAACAA
>OU015490.1:15403493-15423493 GCA_907164885.2 Dolomedes plantarius
CCTGATAGTATTTGGAGTTAATCTTGACTTTTTTTCCACTCTCTTTATTTTTAACTTGCTAATATAAGAAAAACCAGCAACAATCATGAATCCCTTAGAAAAACTTTCTTTCGATTCTTTGAAGCATGTACTTAAATTTTTTTCTCCCCTTTTATGATAATAAATGGCTCTTTTTTTGTTGCAATCATTTAAATACACCCATTATTCATCTATTGTGACAATTGTTTTCCATTTTTCTTTGGATAAGTGTTTCTCATATAGAATTCTGCAGCGTATCCTGCGTTCAGCGATATGATTTGGAAGAAGACGATGCACATTGCGTTTTTTCGCTTTCTTAAGATTTAAATCAACGTTTATCATTTTGTTTACAGTGGACACCGAGCATTTTAATGATTTGGCAACTGTCCTTTAACTAGGGGGATTTTCTTTTAACATTAAACAACGTACCTTTGCAATAGTCGAAGATGTCCGTTTTTTCCTTGGATACTTGTTTGGAATTTTTGTCCCACTTGAGGCTCCAATTTGACGTTTTTTTCCTTTCTTGTTGACGATATTACCTATCGACGCTCTAGATATCACAAAACCATGACTCTCACGTCTTTTTGGATAACGGAGTCTGCATATTTCTCTTCGGAAAGAGCATAAATGTAGCCCTCAAACCACTGCTTTGTTAAAAACGCCATTTTGAATAAAAACAAAACTTTGAAGCCGCAGACGATAATTTTGACTTTTAAAAACATAGTACAATTGCAATTATTTCTTTTGCAGCAAACGATTTTTTATTACCGCTTACCAAAATCGTCTAAAAAATGTGCGAACTGCCTCTGTATATATATATATATATATATATATATATATATACACTCATGGACAAAAAAATTAGCGCACCAAGAAATAATTGCGGGATCGTAACGAAATTTGCAATGAAGGTACATGTCGGGGAGATATGCAAATGATTAGAAATGCAGCGTGATTGCGCATTACGTATAGCCGGTACGTATAGAGGGCGTTGAACATCGTACTCTGTGGAGTATAAAACAGGTAACCAAAGATTGTTTGAGTGTGCTGAATCATTTACAAAGGAAGAGCTGAGATACACATGCTATTACTCCGTGTTCGAAGACAATATAAGCAGTTGTCGCAGTTTGAGAGGGGGAGAATCGTTGGGATGATGGAAGCTGGGTGGTCAGCTAGGCGAGTAGCTCGTCAATTAGGCCACTCTGATTGTGTTGTGAGGAGGTGTTGGGACCAGTGGACACGAGAGATGTCATGTACACGAAGACCAGGCTCAGGACGCTCAGACCAGTCGTCGAGAAGACCGCCACATCGTAAGAAATGCACGCGTACAGCCAACTGCTTCATCGGCCGCCATCCAGGCACAAGTAGCACCTTCACTAGGGGACTCTGTGTCTTCTCGAACCATACGAAGGCGCCTGGCAGAAGGACAGTTGGTATCGCGGCGCCCATTACGTGTGCTGCCCTTGACGCCCACCCATCGACGCCTCCGTTTGGAGTTTTGCCGCGCACGAGGAAACTGGACTGCAGCGGAATGGAACCAGGTCGTCTTTAGCGACGAATCCAGATTCAATCTCGGCAGTGATGACAATCGTGATCGTGTGTGGAGATCCCGTGGTGAACGCTTCAATCCTGCCTTTGCTGTACAGCGACACATCGCTCCCACAGCTGGTGTGATGGTATGGGGTGACATTGCCTACAATACACGGTCTCCCCTAGTATTGTTCCGTGGCACCATGACAGCCCAGCGGTATGTTCATGAAATCCTGCAACCACATGTGTTGCCACTCATGCAAGGGCTCCCAGGAGCCATTTTTCAACAAGACAATGCTCGGCCTCATACGGCAAGGGTGTCACAAGTCTGTCTCCGCGCTGTTACCACCCTTCCTCGTGCATTCGCGCTAGAGGGGGTCCAACGGAGTATTAACTCCTCCGTTCTTTTGCCTTTTTCTCTGAATTAAATTATCCTTTTTCTTTGATTTTCTTATCATTTACTGATATCAAAGTAGTCATTAAGTATGTAAAATTTCGTTTCATTTTGACGACTCCTTCTTGGTGCGCTAATTTTTTTGTCCATGAGTGCATATATATATATATATATATATATATATATATATATATATATATTTATTTATTTATATATATATATATATATATATACATGATTCGGGGAAAATGTCCCCAAAGGCATCCCCCTTTAATGACATGTTGATTGTAGATTTTCGATACAGCGACCAATCGTTATAACGACACACGGAGTCATTTTATAGCGAGCGTGGACGGTAATAAGATCTTTGTTTTATTAACCATCAAACACTCTAAAGAATTCTAAATAATTTAAGTTCGAAGTCTGTTGGCTTCCAGAATGAATTTCTCTCAACTTCCTGCTGCTGCCACCGCATACCCACAAAACTGAGGAAAACGAATATGCTTACAAACACACAATTCGCCCTGGGGAATTTCGGGGGCACTTTTTCGAATGCTCCGAGTGTGCCGCCATTCCCATGGACTCGACCTCCCTCCGGAAGGCAGAATTCGAGAAATCATCGGAATCCACCCACACACACCCACCCCCCTCTAACCCAAGTCACGACTTCGCAAATTCGATAACGTAATGCAAAACGAATAAGTCGTCTGCGTTGGAGGGAAAATGAAAATACGAACGGAAAAAATTTTCCCAAATCTGACCCGCCGAGGTTTAAACGAGTTTATTCATGGGATTCACGTTTTCGGGGCAGTTCGTTCCGGGACTACGCGTGGCGGCTCGTTGCCGTGTACGAGACTAACCTGCTTAACCATAATTCAGGTTTCGTCTTTACCTAGCATATTATATATATATATATATACAGTCGACCTCGTTATAACGTACTTCAAGTGATCAAAGGTTTTGTTCGATTTATCCGGTGGTTCGCTATATCCGAACCGATAAGAAAAATGTTAGAGTTCGCAAAATATATATAACTCTTTAGTTGCAGCTTGTATTCAATAATGATGTATTAAAAAATGATAAAAATCTATTAAAATGATCATTAATGAATTATATCGACTAAAATCGATTACACTGCTGGCCACCCAAATTGCAACACCAAGAAAGACAAGAGATATCACAACAAAATTTATTTTGTAGATAACATGTTGACCAAGTATCAAATGATTAAATTTATAGACTTCTCTGAAGTGTGGTTCCTGCCAAAATCAGTAGCCAGAGTAGCCGCCATTGTTGGAGATCACCGCTGCCACACGCCTCGGCATTGATTCAAAGAGACTTTGGATGAGTTCTTGGGGTACAGCAGACCAAGCAGCTTCCACACGTTGCCAAAGTTGATCTGCTGTGGCAGCTGGGGATGGAATCTGGGTCAATCGTAGAGCAACCATGGACCACATGTTTTCTATCGGCGAAAGATCCGGAGAGCGAGGCGGCCAGGGAAGCAATTCAATCTGGCGATTGACGAAGAACCGTTGGACAATGCGTGCCACGTGTGGTCGCGCATTATCCTGTTGAAATATGGCTGTGGGCAAGCCCTGAAGGTAAGGAAGGATAACTGGCTCCAACACCTCGGAGATGTAGCGCTGGCTGTTTAAAGTACCGGCAATGCGTACTAGAGGTGTGCGAGAGCGATATCCAATACCCCCCCCATACCATAATACCCGGTGCAGGACCAGTGTGGCGGTGCATAACGCAGCTGTTCAGCATCCTCTCTTCACGGTGTCTCCAGACTCGAATGCGACCATCGTGGTGTTGCAGACAGAAGCGTGACTCGTCAGTAAAGACAATTTCATTCCATTCTGCCGTCCACATCCTTCTGTCATCGCACCATTGGCGGCGGAGACGTCTGTGGTTCTGCGTCAAGGGTAGACAAAGCAATAGACGTCTTGCGGACAGAACACTCTGCTGTAAACGGCGTCGAATGGTACGCGCAGACACGGGATGATGCGTTACAGACTGCATGTGCTGTGCTATGGTTCGTGATGTGACTGAGCGATCCGTCACTGCCATGCGCACAATTTGCCTGTCATCACGTGAAGTGGTGCGCTGAGGTGGATGCGATCGAACACGCCGGTCCGTCGTACCCTCCTGCATCCAACGATCACATATCCGCATTACAGTTGTTTGGTTTCGTCCAACACGACTACCGATTTCCCTGAAAGATAATCTACAATCTCGGTAGGCCACTATCCTTCCTCTGTCGAACTCGGATAGTTGATCAAAAGATGATCGCTGTTTTCGACGAGGCATAATTGATCGTTTTTTTTTTAAACCACAAGAAAAACACAATTGCCGAACTTGAAATCGTCGAAATCTCCAAGCCTTAAATAGCGCTTTGAACTGGCGCAACAGGCGCGCTTGATGTGCGTCTGCGCTGAAATTGTAATCATTTGCATATCTCACCTCCGCTAATGCATGTTGTAAATTTCATGTTATTTGCATGTTTCCTTCAGGGTGTTGCATTTACAGTGGCCAGCAGTGTACATTAAACTGACACAATACTTATTAAATTACGTACAATGGGAAATCAGCGGGACCAAAATTTCCGTTCGTTAAATCCGTGAGTTCGTTATATACCGGGTTCACCATAACGGGGTTCGACTGTATATATATATATATATATATATATATATATATATATGTGTGTGTGTGTGTGTATATGTATATATATATATATATATAATATATATATATATATATATATATATATATATATATATATAATATATATATATATATATATATATATAATATATATATATATATATATATATATATATATATATATATATATATATATACAGAGAGAGAGAGAGAGAGAGAGGAAGAGAGAGTCGCTGACAAGCCAAATGAATTACATACACATATATATATACACACACATACACACATATATATACACACACACACACACACACACACATATATATATATATAATAATAATATTAGTATCAGTCCACCATTAGATATCTAATGCGTATTTAAAACTATCCTTGTTTCCTTTCAATAAAGTACAGTACCTTTCTTCTAATTGCGACCTAGGAATTAACGAACTAACCATACATATTATCCCTTAGTGCACGCGCGTTAAAGATATTTGTAAACACGAATCAGCTCCACGTGATGTTTTCACCACGTTGCGCTTTTCGGAACATCACGCGACCCTTATGTAATCAAGTCAGATGCCCAATTCTAGCCAATAAAAATATTTCCCCGCATTCAGTACCTCTACACTTTATAACCTTCTGCAAAAGATTTAGGCATACACTTGGCTGTCTGTCGATGACTTTTCCTGGTGTCGTTCCTAGCGCCGCTGCCCCGCCTCGCTTATTAACCTTGTTCAGTTTTTGCGCATCTCCACTGTAGTCCGACATAACGATGTATAATCTGCCGTCTGAATGCGCCCCGGCAGGGACCGGTGGCGTTGCTATTGTGTGTGTCCAGTTGTCAAGATACCCGTGTTTTGCTGAATAGTATTTGTCTGCAGAATAATCCAGAATAAAACAATATGCGTCGCATCTCTGTTCTGTGCAGCCCTTCAATGCCTCTCCTCTGTGGGTCTTTCCTCCCCTTTGTGCGGATTACAATATGCCCGACTTAGTGTTCCTCAAGTCTCTTCTCGCCCCTCTGCCTCGACTACAAAAGTGTTGAATCGCGTCCACGAATATTGAGTGTATCATCTTCTCCACTACGTGATGTACAGAGCATTACACACACACACACACACACACACATATATATATATATATATATATATATATATATATATATATATATATACATATACATACATACAGTGGAATCTCGATCGATCGTTTTCGGATCCATCGTTTTTCCGTATGTACCGTTCAGTTTATCCAGTCCCAACGATCCTATTGCTTTGTTATGTTTCCGCATCTATCGTTTTCCCGCATTTATCGTTCATTTCAATCGGTCCCTTGGAAAACGATAGATCGAGATTCCACTGTATATATATATATATATATATACACACATACACACACACTGAATGTTTCCTTTTTGAGGGTAGAGCACAGAAAAGTGGTTTCTTCCTTAACATTGGCTCTATGGAGTTTTGAACGGAATCTGCACAATCTAGGGCCTAATATACACACACATTTATATATATATATATATATATATATATATATATATATATATATATATATATATATATATATAACAGTCGACCCCGTTATAACGAACTTCAAGGGACCAAAGGTTTTGTTCGCTTTATCCGGTGGTTCGCTATATCCGAACTGTTAAGAAAAAATGCTAGTGTTCTCATAATATATAACTCATTAGATGCAGATTTTATTTAATAATTATGTATTAAAAAATTATGAAAATCTATTAAAAATGATCATTAATGAATTAAATCGACTAAAATCGATTACATTAAATTGACACTATGCTTATTAAATTACGTACAATAGGAAAACGGCGGGACCAAAATTTCCGTTCGTTATATTCCTGAGTTTGTTATATACCGGGTTCGCCATAACGGGGTTCGACTGTATATATATGTATATATATATATATATATATATATATATATATATATATATGTATATATATATATATATATATATATATATATATATATATATATATATATATATATATACAGAGAGAGAAAGATCATAATTAGTCGCATAAGAGTCGGTCACAAGCCAAATGAATACATACACACACACACATATATATGTATATAAATATATATATATATATATATATATATATATATATATATATATATATATATATATATATATATATATGTATATATATATTCACATACACACACATTGAAAGTTCCCGTTTTGAGGGAAGAACGCAGAAAAGTGGTTCCTTCCATAACATATCCATAGCTCTATGGAGTATTGAATCGGTTCCGAGCAATCTAGGGCCGTTGAGAGAGGTGGCTGGCAAGAGAATTTTCACTGTATATAAATAACCACCGAATACGCTACCCAGAGAACGAAAAAAAAAAATGTCCGACTAGTCCCTCCAACAAAGCACTTCGTTAAGGCTGCCGTGTACTAATCCTAAAGGATTCACTGAACTCCATGTTAACCTACGGAGAAAATGGGTCTACTGTTGGTTAACAAGGAGGTGAGCGAATCCAATAGGGTAAGTACACAACAGTCTTCAATCTCGAACAGCTTACAACGTCTAACGAAAATTTCAGCTTCCAACGTATAGATGTCTTTTATTTTAATTTTAATTTTTATTTCTTCCGGTCTAGCACCGAAATTTCGGTTCAGTTAGAGAACTTGCGTGAGGGCTTTCGCACCTCCCTTTTTTTTATTTATTCCCCAACTGATTTTCGACACGCAGCGTCCAATAAATAAATAATCAACTGCCAGATTATAAGGAGAGAAAGGTGGGACATGCGAAAAACAGATCACAGACTTTCGCATGCGGGAAAAGGGAGAAAATTTTTTTTTCTCTAAACAAAAGTAACAAAACGGGAAGTTAAAAAAAAAAAAAATCAACGATGTCGGTAGCCCGGGCTAATGCATGCTCCGTCACCTGGTGGCGTTCGGGGTAATTACCGGCGGCACGGCATCTCCGTAAACCAATAAAACGATAATAAGGACTGTTTAAACGGGTTGCCGATAAAGCGTACATATTAATGCCTTCAACACGCGTTGGATGAAGGCCGTTGCAGAAGGGAGACGCCACCGCGTAGAGAAGTGATTCACAACCTTTTTGACGGGGTCGGCACCCTTGGGAATCATATTAAGAACTCTTAGCACTCTCCTTAGAATTTCAGTTTTTTTCAGTTTCTTAAATATTAAGGTAGGTGCCTATATACAGGGTGTCCATAATTAAACTTCCCTACTTTAAAGTTGTCTACAGTCGAAACTATTGTTCAGAAAGTTATGAAATTCTGTGTAGGACATATTGAAGGGATGGGAATTTGTTTGAGCAAATAAAAAAAATTAGTTCAAAATTTCACCACCAGAGGGCGTTTTTTGATGAATTGCACATTTACGACTTGTTCTTTACTTAAGATTTCCCCATCTTTTAATCCACAGGTAACCCTACCACAATAACTCATACTCATTAAATTTTACAATATTTAAAGTGATTACAAAGTCGATCGGAAACTTGTTCGATAACTGATTTTCGGACAAAAGATTTGAAGGAACGAAGAAGAAACAAATATGCAAATTAATTTTTGTCGACGTAGAGCAGAAGCTGTTATAAAAACCTAGAAACTTTCATGGAGATTTTGTTTTCAGCGTGCTTGCTATTGCTAATCAGAATGTCATCGTTACGATTACCAGATCGGGTTTTTGTTAGTAAAATTGTTTTAACAAAACGATAATTCAGCACTAGTTGCTAGTACCAGTGTCCGTCATGTGGCAGAAGCATTGAATCTGCCCCGTTCAACTGTCCAGAAGGTCATGCGTAATAACCTCAGGTATTACCGGTACAAGCTTCAATTTGTGCAGCGGTTGCTTACACATGATTTCGAGACTCGGCAGCGGTTCTCAGTTCAGTTTCTTGCTCGCTTTGAGGTTGATGCAGAATGGCCTTGGAATATCCTCTGGACAGACGAAGCACACTTTTATTTGGACGGTTCGGTGAATACTCACAACTTCCGAATTTGGGAACCAGAAAATCAGCGTATAATCTCAGGTGTTCCGATGCATTCACCGAAAGTAACCGCGTGGTGTGGTTTTTCTGCATTTTTTATTCTCGGCCCGTATTTCTTCGAGGAATTAAGTCCTAGAGGGTCAGTAACATGCTCGATAACCGGAGAGCGATATGCATCCTTGTTACTGAATAAAAATCTGCAATCACGTCAGTGCCTTTCATGCACAATTTTTATGCAAGATGGAGCTTCTCCACACATTAAGAACGTTCTCAAAAATCACTTTACAGAAGAACGTGTCATCAGCCGCCACTTTCCTAATGTGTGGCCTCCCCGATCCCCAGACCTCAACCCATGAGACTTTTGGCTTTGGGCACATGTGAAACATCTGGTCAGTCTTGATAAACCAAGAACTATACCTGATCTGAAAGGCAGTATTTCACGACATGTTCTCAGCATTTCCCCGGACACACTGCGGTCAACTGTAGAACATGCTATCTTTCGATTTCAAATGGTAGCTGAAAGTGATGGCCGTCATGTTGAACATGTCTTGTTGTAATAATTTTTTTAAAACTGTAGTAAATGTTGGCTGAATGCGTTATTCATAAAAAACGCCCTCTGGTGGTGAAATTTTCAAAAAAATTTTTTTATTCGCTCAAACAAATTCCCATCCCACCAATATGTTTTATACAGAATTTCACAACTTTCTGAACAATACTTTCGACTGTAGACAACTTTAAAGTAGGGAAGTTTAATTATGGACACCTTATAAATATATATATATATATATATATATATATATATATATTACGTCACGACCTTCGCCATTAAATATCGTGTAGGAAACAACATTAGCATGGGTTGCGTGCAAGATACCATGAAGTGCAGAGTTATCTGATTTCGAGAAAGGTGTAATTGTCGGGTATCACAAGAATGGGCGATCCTTAAGGGACATTTCTAGCGAGCTGAATTACCTGAAATCGACAGTGACCAATGTGATTCAGAAGTGGAAGGTGAGCGGTGATTGTCGGAATGTGACCCTTGTCGGCAGACCAATGAAACTGGGAGATAGAGACCGACGGGTGCTGTTCAGAGAAATTCGGAAGAACCGCACCCAACCGATGGCACACATACTCCAGGAGATTTAAGAGGCATCCGGGAATGTTGTTTAGATGAATACTATCCGCAAGGAAGCAAATATGCTTGGTTTTCACGGTCGTGCTGCCGCCTATTAGTATTTGATCACACAGTCCAACCGCGCTGCTCGGTTAATGTGGTGCAAAGCCCGACGAAAGTGGTCCGTAGATCAGTGGAAACGGGTTCTGTAGAGTTACAAATCAAGGTTCACCCTCTACTTTCGGATGGCAGAGTCTGGGTCTGGCGTCTGCCTGGAGAACACTTCCTGCCAGAATGCATTGTGCCTACAGTAAAGTTCGGCGGAGGTGGAATTATAGTCTTGGGGGTGTTTCTCCTGGTATGGACTTGGAGCCTTGGTCCCAATTCCCGGTAAGCTCAACACCGACGCCTACTGAACTAATTTGGATGACAGTGTGCTTCCTACGTTGTGGCAGTTTTACGGGTTGGACACGTGTTACTTCCAGGACGACAACGCGATCTGTCATGTTTCGATATCCACCATGTATTGGTATGGTGACAATGGGCTTAACCAAATGGACTGGCCTGCCCAGAGCCCAGACCTGAACACTATCGAGAACCTCTAGGACGAGTTGGGTCTCCGAATCAAGGGGTGCAACAACCGTCCAAAATTGGTGAAGGAACTTACATGTATTCTCCAAGCGAAAAGAAAGAAAATACCACTAGCCGTCATACAAGGACATTCGGAAAGCATGCCCCGGAGGGAAGCATGCCCCGGAGGGTTTGAGCTGTAATTGCCTCTCGTGGAGTCTCTACCAACTATTGAATATGAATAAATTTTGTTCTTCTTTTCTATCACAGGTGTCCAAATACTTATTGGTATATAGTGTATGTATGTATATATATGTAAGGTATACATAAGATTCGATTCACAAGAATGGAACTTTTGAGTGAATAAATTAAAGAAGCTGCTTGAGGTATGCTAATTTCGGCATACGCGCTTGGTATAAATACCATGCAGCTTGATTAAGAAAAAGGTTGTTAAGGTTGATAGATAAGTGAGTTAAGGAGCTACGAGGTAAGCAGCTCCAGGTGTTAACCGGCGCTTGTGCTTAGGGGGCCCAAAGTTTACGTGGCAGAACTGCTGGTTTGACTCTCTGCTGGTTTGTGAGTATTGCAAAGTGTATTTTTATTGAATGCTAATATATATTCCGTACAAGTAGTACGTATGCTTATTGCTGTAAAAGCAAATTCTATATGTGCAACGAATTAAATAAACATTGTTTCATGTATAAAATTCATTTAGAATGCCACTTCAAATTATATACACCTGGGTAGAAGTGAGTCTGGGAGAGAGAAGTAAGTCTGGGTAGAAGTGAACTATACTCTACATCAGTGGCGCACCCAGGATTTTTTCTTGGGGGGGGCCGAGATGAATGGATAAAAATATTTATAATGCATGGGGGGGGCCGAGATGAACGAATAAAAATATTTATAATGCAAAATCAATATTTCTACTTCTTTGGGGGGGGCCAGGGCCCCCTGGGCCCCCCCTGGGTGCGCCACTGCTCTACATATATATATATATATATATATATATATATATATATATATATATATATATGTGTGTGTGTGTGTGTGTGTGTGTGTATACACTGGTGTAAGAAATTAAGAAAGAAAGAGAAAGATCATAAGCTGTAACGTCAGAGAAGTTAATAACTGATGCATAATTAATAAGTCCAGTCATTTCTATGGAGAGAGGGGCTTATAAAAGTGGGCCGAGACCTTATAAGCCCCACTGTATAATATGACACAACCCGTTCGCCGAAACATGCATAAAATATTCACGCTGCCTTGTCATCAGAGATCGCCAGTTTCATGGGAAAGAGGCTTGAAGCAGCGCCAAAAAAAAAAAAACCCTACATCACCGTAACGTATTAATCACGCACGCGAACGTGTTGCGTTCGACGCTGAAAGTGGACTTAACAAGACTCGCCTCGAAAAACGGACTGTGTCCAAAGGGAGGAACCTACTTCCTGCCCGGGTAAAACACTGGCAGGGGAAATGGATGAGATTAATTAATATGCATACAGAAACGACGCGTCCTATGTTTGAGTTCGAAGTGCTGATGAGACAAAAGTGTGCTTCACGCGTCCCCCTGCATGTCGGGTCTTTCATGACATGTGAATTTTCGACGGTATTCAGAAGCGGATTTTTTTTTCATTTTTTTTTTCGCATCCGAGGACAATAAGTCTGATTTTATAAGAAATTTGGCATAAAAACTAGACACACGAACTCCTCTATTATTACCTATAATTAACGACACTATTATAATTAACGGTAATAATATTCAGCAGTTTTGGAAATTTATACTGAACATTTTTCATTGTTAATTATAGTGATTTAATGAAGGATTTTCTATACCTAAAAGTTTTATTTTGCTTCATTTTCCTGTATTTTTGGAAACGTTAAACAAGAAATATATGTGTTAATATTTTCTTCTAAATTTTTACTTTTTCAAAGTCCTTTTTACATAGTTATTTTATTATTATAAATTATTTTCATAGTTACTTTTCATGGTTATTTTTCATTTTTACTTTTCAAGTTATTTTTTATTATTTTTTTTTAAATTTACGTATATTTTTCTTTTCCTTTTTTACTCTTTTCTAATTCCAGTTGCTTTTCTACACTCATGTCCATAAATTAAGGATGATTCAGAATCACACGGAAATCGAACTCTAAAGTAAAAATTTCACTTGTAAAATTATCACACACATCTTCAAGAATAATATTCAAATTACAGGAAGCCACCAGATGACGCCGATAGTACGTCACAATGACGAGAGTGTAAGAGAGGGGTATATAAGGAATGGTGGCAAAGAAGTAAAATTGTTCACAAGCGTTCTGTAAGCCGCTCAGTGCCATAACCGAATAGTTGACACAGGGGACGCATGTGGATGATTTTTTACGTGGTAGAATTATCGGCCGCCTGGAATGTGGGCGTTCTCAGATGGAAGTATCCGAGGAACTTGGAATTGCCCAAAGTGTCATCTCTAGGCTTTGGCAAAGATTCCAAGATGATGGAAATGTCAGTAGACGTTACAGTACACGTCGCCCCCTAGTTACAACTCCGAATGAAGACCGGGTTTTGGCAGTAACTGCCGAAAGAAGCAAACGGAGCACAGCATCCGACCTGTCTCGTCAGCTATCTGCAGCCACGGGTACCACAGTTTCAAGGCAAACCGTGCACAGACGTTTGGGAAATATTGGTCTATATGCTCGCAGGCCTGTCAGATGTGTTCCGCTCACGGCAACTCACTGCCGGCAGCGATTAGCCTGGAGTAGAGAACATGCAATGTGGACATCGTCACAGTGGGCTTGTGTGATGTTTTCCAACGAGTCCAGGTTTAGCTTGCAGTGTGGTTCACGTCGGACTTTCATATGGAGAACGCCAGGTACCCGTTACCACCAAGACAACATCATTGAAAGACACCGTTACGGTGGTGCAGGATTGCTCGTTTGGGGTGGAATTATACTGGGCTCCAGAACAGATCTTCATGTTCAAATCGGAACCATGAACGGCCACATTTATCGGGACATCATTCTGGAACAACATGTACATTTGTTTAGGGGTGCCATGGGCGCAGAATTTGTGTTTATGGATGACAACGCTCGTCCTCACCGAGCAAACATCGTAAACGAATGACTTCAATCTGAGGATATCACCCCTATGGAATAGCCAGCATTCTCGCCTGCCCTGAATCCGTCAGAGCATGTGTGGGACATGCTTGGCCGACGAGTTGCAGCCCGTCAACCACCTCCTACATGCGTACCGAAACTTGGGAGAGCATTGCTTGCTGAGTGGAGTCATCTTCCCCAAGATCAGCTCGACAATTTGATATTCAGCATGCCTAGGCGTTGTACGGACTGTATTTCCTCGCATGAGAGGCATATAATGCATTAATTATCATACTAACCATGTGATATTAAGTTTTTGTAAAGGAGATATTTTTTATAATTGCTCCAGGGAGCAGAAATCGTAGTTTTTATGAATGGTATCATACATACACCATCTTTTTTGTTCTTTATCTTTTGTTTAATAAATGGGCTTTATGAATAAGTTACGTTTGTTTTGTTTCTGAACCTTTATTTTCCGGACCTGGCATTATCCTTAATTTATGGACATGAGTGTATATATATTCATTCTTGCGCAAGTATTGTTGGGATACATGCTATCCCAACTCGTAAGGAAAAGTTGAAGTTAAAACTAGGAAGGAAAATAATTTCGGTGCCGAAAAATGTGAACGTTGTTCGAGACGCCCAAGTTTCCCCGACAAGTCTCATGTAAAAAAAATTGTGCGGTCGGGGAACCCCCATCAGGAAGGAAATTCCTTACGTTATTTTTTCAAGTCTAAACGTGATTTAATATGTAGATTTCTATTGATTATATATATGTATATATATATATATACATACATACATACATATATATATATATATATATATATATATATATATATATATATATATATATATAAACATATATGTATATTTATATATATAAAATATTTACATATATATATTATATATATTATAATATATATACATTGTGATATTCCCAGAATGAGTGGGAACAGAAACGGCCAGCGCTTGTTCGGGGATATGAACCAGGGACCTCGCTCCGTAGTGCGATAGTCCCATACTCCGTAGTCCGATGCGATAACCATTCAGCCACAGAGTCCTTGAGAACAAGCTCTTATGAAGGGGACATAAATCTTTTTCGTTACGGGACGATTCCTGCCAGTTCACTCTACTGTAAGCCGCGTAAAAGAACTTCGTTCCAAAAAAAAATTGAATGTTGTTGAGCCCCCCTCATAAGAAATGTCGAGACGGTGGTGGCAAGGCAATTTCGCCTGCATGCCGCTTGTAAAATAAGACAAAATCGACTACTTTGGATAAATGATTCATCATTCACACCCATGGCTCCCAGAAAATGTATTTAAAAAATTGCTTTTCCCGACTTCTGTCACGTGACACGGCCCAATACCTTACTAACTGATGGGAAGAAGAGAAAAAACACCCAACGGGAAACGTACCTGCCTGTACGCCCTCAAGCGACAGCTCTAATCAGAAATCGCTTTCGCACGCCACGTAGCGAGCACATCACACTTCCTGGCGACAATAGAATAAATAAATCAGGAGGCACAAAAATCACCCATGAAAACTGGAATCCGGAAAAAAAAATGAAAAATTTATAAAATCGTTTGCGCAGTCCCCCCTCCCCCCCCTTCCTATTCCCCCGCTACCCGGCGTCTAAAAATCTATATAAATCAAAACGGGAGCGATGAATTAATAACGAAGTCGCTGCTGACAAATTGAAAAATAATCACCCGGTGCGTGGAATTCCCCCCCCCCCCCCTCTAAACGACTTTTTAACGCTTTCGCGCTGGCCAGAGGCAGTCTCCAGGTCAGTTGACACGCCATGCGCACCTTCCAGAGTGTCGCGGTGTGATTTTAGGCAATTGGGGGTGTGGGCGGGATTTCGAAAGATTTTTCTATTCCCCCCCCCACCCTCCCAAACGACTTCGAAAATGAAAAATGTCGATTATTACTTTATCTCCATTGTTGGGCGCAATCACGAAAGTCCACCCTAATGGCCAGTAGCCTTTTGCTTGCATACACATGTAAGTATGAATGCCAGTATTTATTCACTGTATTTTTCTCCCCCGAAAGCTTCGATTTTAGAATGTCATTTCTGCTCCGGAATATTTGCGTGTAAACACGCATTTTTTTCCCCACCAAGTTTCGCGTACGATTGAATGAATTTTTGTGCATGCATATATGAATCGACGAAGAAGGAAATCGAAAATAATTGAAAACGGATATAAAATGAAATAAGAAACCTTGAAAATTACGTTTACGATTGATTCGGTGATCAATAAGGTATTTTATGATAAAGCTGCGGGGAGGGCTCGAGATAGCCTAGTGGTAGCGCGTCGGCTTTCGGTGCTGAGCAAGGGTGCTCGGATCGAATCCCGATAAGTGCCATTAAATACTTCCGTGTCCAGGCCGGATATGGGCACTTTTAATCTGTAGACCGGAAAGTCCTTCTATGAGGTCAGTGATATATATGCATATATATATATATATATATATATATATATATATATATATATTGTCGCGTAGATGGTAGTCGTATGGATTGAACACACACGTAGAGGGAATACAACGCTGTTTATTAGCACACAACACTTAGCTGATAGAACTCAGAACTGAACTCACAGGTTGAGCTACTTGCTCTTTTATCCATCAACAGAATATTCTGGAACGCCGTTCCAGGAAATTAAAGAATGTTCTAGCAACTTCTAGAACTAACAGAAATAGAATTAGAATTAAATTAAATTAAATTAAATTAAAATAAAATAATGTAGAGCTTCGAACAGGGGACCTCTTGCTCAGCAGTCCGGTGCGTTGACCATTCAGCAACAGAGTCTTTGACAGGAAAGGCTTTAAGCGGCATTGCTCCCTCCTTAGAAGAACAGCGTCCCGCTGTCCTAGGTTGCCTAACTGCTAGCAACTTTTGATCTGGAACGTGTCTGTGGTCCGGTGTAATCATTCTTTACATTGGTAGGCGGATCCTCTTCACAATGGCCGTCTTCAGATGTTGAAGAATCACCATTCGGATGTTGTGCTTGTAATTCAGGGTCGTAGTAAGGCTTCATTCTAAGAACATGGACGGTGTCTATCGTTTTCCGGCGTCTTGATGTTGGCTCATAGTCTTGGACTTCGTAGGTTACGTCAGATAATCGTCGTAACACCTGCTATGGTCCGAAGTATTTTTTAAGCAGTTTCTCGGACAAGCCTACTTTCCGAACAGGCGTGAAAATCCATACTAAATCTCCAGGTGAATAGGACACCACCCTGTGCTTGGAATTATAACGCCGACGGTCCTTTTCTTGCGCCTCTAGGGTTCGTAGTCTGGCTAACTGCCTTGCCTCTTCTGTTTTCACGACAAGATGCTTAGTATAGTCGTTCTCCACGTCAGGGCAGAAGGGGAAAAGAGTGTCGAGCGTTGTTTCGGCCTCTCGGCCATGAAGTAAATAGAAAGGTGTGAATCCGGTTACATCCTGTTTAGCGGTGTTGTAAGCGAAGGTCACAAACGGCAGTATCTCGTCCCAGTTTCTCTGTTCTACGTCTACGTACATGGATAACATGTCGCCTAGTGTTTTGTTGAATCGCTCAGTAAGGCCATTGGTCTGGGGATGGTAGGCTGTCGTCATTCGAAGACTAATGTTACACAACCGGATGATATCTGAAACAAGTCTTGATTGAAACACTTGCCCTCGATCGGTGATGATAACTCGGGGCGCTCCATGTTTTAGAAGTATATCTTCGACGAGGAACCTCGCTAATTCCGCAACTTCAGCAGTTTTCAGGGCTTTTGTAATAGCATAGCGACTCAAATAGTCGGTGCAGACTACGATCCATTTATTTCCAGTGGTCGAATTTCGAAAACGCCCAAGGAGATCTATCCCAATGCGATGAAATGGCGCAACAGCAGGCGGTATAGGCATTAGATGACCCGGTGGCTTCTGTGGAACGGCTTTCCTACGCTGGCATTCCCGGCAGTGCATGACATATCGTCGCACATTTCGGTAGAGCCCTGGCCAGTGAAACCGCTTCCTTATTCTGTCGTACGTTTTGACGAATCCTAGATGTCCGGCCGTGGGTGCGTCATGGAAACATTGAAGAATGTCTTGACGTAGATGCTTTGGAATGACAGGAAGCCATTTCTTGCCGGTTGGATCGAAACTCTTTTTACATAGTACGTCTTCAATCAGCTCAAATTCTCCTTTCACTGTTTCGCCATTTCCTAGAGTCCGTATTAACTCCGCAAGTCTTGGATCTTTTCTTTGTTCGTGAGCAACGTTAGCAAAATCTATAGCGGCGATGACTTCCGATGGTATATTGTCTTCTTCCAATGGATTTCGGGACAAACTATCAGCGTCCTTGTGTTTCTTTCCACTCTTGTAAACAATCGAGATGTCATACTCTTGTAGTCGCAAGGCCCACCTCGCAAGTCTTCCCGAGGGATCCTTTAGATTAGTTAGCCAACACAGCGAATGGTGGTCTGTTACGATTGAAAAGTGTTTGCCGAAGAGGTATGGTCTAAACTTGTGAACAACCCATACGGCGGCAAGGCATTCTCTTTCAGTCGTGGAATAATTTTTCTCTGCTTTGGTTAGTGTCCGCGAAGCATAGGCAATAACTGTTTCTTTTCCATGCTGTATTTGAACCAAGACTGCTCCAATACCATAGCCGCTGGCGTCCGTTCGCAATTGTGTTTCGGCGTTTTCGTCGTAAAGTCCCAGTATAGGGTCAGATATCAGTGCTTCCTTTAGCCGGTCGAAAGCATCCGACTGCTCACGTCCCCAACGAAATTTAGAATCACCTTTCAGCAACATTTGTAAGGGTTGAGCTTGATGACAAAAATCCTTGATGAAGCGGCGGTAATAAGAACAGAGTCCTAGGAAACATCTGACGTCGTGCACACTTTTGGGTGTGGGAAAACACTTCACGGCCTTTACTTTATCTGGATCGGGGCGGACACCTCCTTCCGATACTAGATGTCCCAAAATCTTAATTTGTTCAGCCCCGAAGAGACATTTTTTTGGATTTAGGACAAGCCCAGCTTCTTGGATGCATTTAAGTACGACATTCAGACGTTTAAGATGGTCGTCGAAGGTCTCAGAAAACACGACAATGTCGTCTAGATAACAGAGACACATGGTCCATTTTAGGTGTCGTAGCAAGTTATCCATCATTCTTTCAAAGGTTGCCGGCGCATTGCACAGACCAAAGGGCATGACCTTGAACTCGTAAAGTCCTTCTGGTGTGATAAAAGCTGTCTTTTCGAGATCTGCCTCGTCCACTTCAATCTGCCAGTAGCCAGAATAGAGATCGATCGACGAAAAGAACTTGGCTCCTTTTAAGCTGTCTAATGTGTCGTCAATACGTGGCAGAGGGTAGGCATCTTTTTTCGTAATTTTGTTGAGCCGACGATAATCGACACAAAATCGCCAACTTCCATCCTTTTTCTTCACGAGGACAACTGGGGACGACCATGGGCTCTCCGATGGTTGAATAACATCTCTGTCTAGCATCTTTTCTACTTCCTCTTGAATAATTCGACGCTCCGCAGGAGATACTCTGTAAGCCCTTTGGCTAATCGGTAGATGATTGCCAGTGATTATACGATGTTGCACATTTACTTTTGTTCCGGCTTTTCTTGATTGATCAAAAATTTCAGGAAACTCAGAAAGTAATTCTAAGAGTCACTGTTTTCGTTCTACCGTGAGATCTTGGGCTAGCATTTGGGAATAGTCGACCGGAGAAGGGCTCGATTTCAACTTGGCGGCTGAGCAGATATGCGCACTGTAGATGCAGTTCAGATACCTCTTGTCTAGAGTCTCTGCATAGCCCACACACATGCCTTTGGGAATTAACCTAGCTTCTGGTTGAGCATTCGTGACCCAGAGTTCGGCTGTACCGTCGTAAAACGTCAGGATCGTTGAAGGCACCGCAACTTCTTTGTCCAGCAGCAGTAGTCGATTTCCCTCCACTATGATCGCAGTCTGTGATAGCATTAATTTTGGGATTCGTGACAATTACTTTAGAAATAGAGTGCGGAGGTACGACGCAGTCTTGAAGGGTGTTCACTCGCCATGTCTCAGCAGATTCAGGATCTGACATAATTTCGTCAAACACTAGTTCCGATCGGCCACAGTCGACGACTGCTCTCGAGGCTTCGAGAAAATCCCAACCAAGTATAACATTGTGACTGCAGTTCGGCATAACTGTAAACTCAAAGGGACGTATTAGACCATTGATGTTTAAGCGAAGAACACATTTCCCTATTGGACGGACGTGACTTCCGTCGGCGACCTTGAGGATTATGCTTCCGTTGATTGGGAACATAATCTTTCGCAGCTGACGTCTATATTGGTCTGAGATGACAGAAAATGATGCGCCGGAGTCCACGAGTGCACGTACTGGTTGACTGTCAATGTTTAGTTCTAGATAATTCTTCGTCATCTTTGCGGCAGCGGGAGGATTTTGTTTTTCAGCGGCCTCACCTCCAAGGAAGGTCGCACTGCTTAGTTTTCCTCATTTCTTCGGCCAGGTGAGACACTGGAACGTCTATACGGCGATGGGGATCTGAAGCGACGAGTAGGCGATCGACCTCGGTTAGGGCTAGGCGACAGACTTCTTTCAAACGTTCGGCTGGATTCGTC
>OU015490.1:15428493-15445993 GCA_907164885.2 Dolomedes plantarius
TTGGACCCCCTAGCTGAGAGATCCGTTGGTGCCGAAAACATACCAAAGCGCTTTTACTTTAATAATTAAATATTTTTTTAAATAATTAATAATAAAAATTTATTATTATTCATAAATAATAATTTTATTAATAATAATAATTAATAATAAAATTATTATTTATAAATAATAATAAATAATAATTTTTAAATTTAAATAATTTTTCCTCGAGGCAGGAGTCTATAAAGCAGAAGGAAGGGACCCTGCATCTTTCCAGATGATGTAAAATTTGAATCCTTTGCGATTTTAAACCTTTATGATGTAAAATTTAGATTGCTTGAGGATGTTAAAATTTCAATTTGTTTTATCACAAGTGATCGCTCTGGTTGAATATTGCATTGTGAGGGATAACGAGGATAATTATTATAATTATTAACACCAGACGTGCACTACTAACTATGTAAGGTTTACATAAGATTTGATTCGCAAGAATTGAACTTTTAAGTTAATAAATTAAAGAAGCCGCTTGAGATATGCTTATTTCAAGGCATACGCCGTTGGTATAAATACCAAGAGACGAAGTGTTGAGGGAGGAGCTAGGTTGATGCTAACCTACGCGAGTTCTTGTTAGGCCCAAAGTTTACGTAGAAGCATTGCTGGTTGACTTTAAAGTATTGTGAGTATTGCAAACTGTATTTTCTTATGAAAGTATCTATAGGGGAGTAATACCCCTTGCATGAATGTTATACAAGTATATACTCGTACTAGTAGTATGATGTAGTTATGCTGAAATGTAAATTTATGTGCAAACTTATAATAAACATTTTTTATTAATTTAGAACTGTGTTTGAATCTAATTAATTAGAGTGCCACTTCAAATTATATACACCAGCGGTTCCCAACCGGTGGGTCGCGGAAGGGTTATAGGTGGATCACGACTCGATCCTAAAACTATAACAAACCATCGAATAAACCATCAGAAAAGATAAGAAAAACTGCTTATAGTTTGTCAAAGTACAAAGTGCTTATATTTTGTCAACCATTTTCAAATAAGAACACAAATTGCTTATCGATATTCAATGTGTATCTTCAAAAAAGCATATATATATATAAATATATATATATATATATATATATATATATATATATATATATATATATATATATATATATATATATACATACATATATATATATATATATATATATATATATATATATATATATATATATATATATATACATATACATATACATAAATACATATATACATATATATATATATATATATATATATATATATATATATATATATATATATATATATATATATATATATATATATATATATATATATATATATATTGCAATATTTGATGGTAAATTATATATACGTAAGGAAGGGATACGATATAAATAAGGTTTTTTACTCCACCATGGACCGATGGAACGTGGAGGCATTCCGATAAGGAAAGGTGGGTCGCCAGCTGAAAAAGGTTGGAAACCACTGATATACACCCAAGTTAGGGTAGAAGTGCATAAAACTCTATAACTATAATCGTGAGATCATGTAGAAGTTATATTGCTAATATGATCACTATCGTAAAGCGCGCATAGTAAACATTTTCGAGAGAGAAATTTAAGACTATGTCGATATCGCCTTCTCATTTCAAGCATAATATTGATTTGTTTTTCTATTTGCCTGACGATTTATTTATAACATTTTCGATTTCATCAAATTTGGAATTGATTAGACGATGCATTCTCTTTCATCCGTGAATACGAAGTATCAACAGTCCTACGGTTGTAATTGTTTTTATAGCATGATTGCTAAGTCGTTTCTCCATAGTGATTAACGAGTGTAAAACGTTTGATGACAATGACCACCCTAACAATGCCTGCTTCTTTCATTTCCCGCCAAGCATCAGTAATATGCCTTTAATGACAGTGATCATCCGAACAATATTTACTTTTTTCATTCTTCGATGAGGACTAGTCATAAGTTCTTAATGACAGTGATCATTCTAACAATATTAGCTTTTTCATTCCTTATTGGAGATTATTTCTCCGCGTTTGATGACCATGGTCATTTTGAAAATATTTCCTTTGACATCCCAATACAAGTATTCCTTGACTTAGACTGCTCGCACTTACATACATACATACATATATATATATATATATATATATATATATATATGGGAACGATTGCAACGCAGCGCTGAGGAAACGAGGAGACGACAGTGCCATCCCGCGGAGAGAGGTGTTACTCGGGAGTTGACCCCTGGATGCCGACGCTGACGGTCGTGCGAGTAAAGGGCAGACGGCCCTGTAACTGAAGATTGGGCAAGACGGCCCTATAACTATATTTGTATGTTCCAGTGACTGTTGTAAAGACCATTACCTTGATACTCAACTCAAATCCTTTTGTAAATAGTAGTTTCCTACTTTTATATCTAATCAAGTTTAAATATGGATAATCCTAAAATTTCATGTCGTATTGTGAAGTTATTGATATTTCATGTCGTATTGTGAAGTTATTGATGACTTAAGAATTCGCTTCCCACAAATGGGGGCTCGGCCGGGATAAAAGATAAGTTAGTTTTAAAATATATAAGTGAATATTAGTGAATTTTGTGAATATTAGTGACTGATAACCAAGTGAGTTTTGGACTGTGGTATGCTGACCGCCATTCCAACCTGAAAAGAAAGACATCTGTTGAACCCGAGAGACCAAAACGGTAAGCGAATTCTTATTATATTGCATGATGGAAGCATTAGATAAAAATTTGAAAAAGCGTACTACGCTGAGAACGGCCACGACAAAAATAATTAAAAGATTGGAAGCCGTTATGCATGAAACTCAGCCAGATGTAGATTTAATAGACGAATTACTTATACTTTTAGCCGATAAGGAAGAAAACTTAAAATTAATAGATAGTCAGATTGAGAATGTTATTACAGACGAAAAACAGTTTGAAAAAGAAACAATTTCAGCAGAGAATTATCACGAAGAGGTAATAATAGCCAAAGTCCGTGCTAAAAAAATTATTAAGAAATTAGAAAAGGAAAGTAAGAATCAAAATAAATCGACAGAGTTAAGTTCAGAAGATTTGTTTTCGAGAAACGCCACACCAGTGAAACTTCCGCGTTTAGTTATTGAAGCATTTAATGGCGAAATAAGTAAATGGCCAATTTTTTGGGCCCAATTCAAAAATGCAATTCACGATAGCGAAGTATTAACAGAAGTGGAAAAATTTAACTATCTGATCACATATTTATCTGGTGACGCGAAAACAGCTATTTCTGGTTTGTCACTCGTAGCTGAAAATTATAAAAAAGCTATCTCAATTTTAGATTCTAGATTTGGAAAAGTAGAATTAATCGTGGACTATCACATGTCAAAATTATTAAACCTGACGCCGTGCAGAAATTCAAGAGATGTAGCAACACTGCGCAAAGTTTATGATACAGTTTCCGTTGAAGTAAATGAGCTACAAAGTCTTGGTATTGAACCGAACACCTACGGAACGTTACTATTCCCTATTTTGATCAAAACCATTCCGAACGATATAGCTCTAGAATTTAATAGATCCACCGAATCAGAAAAAAATAAAATTACGGATTTGCTACAATTTTTGAAAAAAGAAGTAGAGTCGCGAGAACGGACATTAATTTTAACACAAACGCCGGACAATGAGAATCAGAATCATTTTAAAAACATAAGTATGAAACGACACAATTTTGAGAAACAAACTAAAGATTCGTACAGATGGAATGAAAACAGAAGTAAAGAATCGAAACCAAAATTTAATTACAGGGACCAGTATCGAAACAGGGACAGTCGAACATAGTCTGTTATTCTTGTAATGAAATTGGGCATAAATCTAATGAATGCCAAAACAAAGCTCGAGGATTGTGTTGCTTTAAATGTTTGAATTTTAATCATAAAGCTGTTGATTGTACTAAAGATGTGTTTAAAATTAAATCTTATGCTAATGATGATAAAATTAAAAAGAAAATTACTATTATGGGTTATGAAACTAATGCATTGTCTGATAGCGGTAGTGAAATTACAATGATCAAAGAATCTATCTATGAAAAGCTTAGTAAACCAGAACTAAAGAATGATCATATTATTTTAAACGGTATCGGAAATGGGGAAGTGATTCCTTTAGGCTACTTTAATGCGGAAATAAAAATAGACAACTGTGTTATAACTAGTGATGTATACGTTTTGAAAGAATTGTGCGAAGACGCTATTATCGGTATGAATGTCATGAAACAGTTAAATATCATATTAGATGAAAACGGTAAGAAAGTTACCGGGGAGCGGAAAAATTTTCATGTAGGAATCGTTCGAGTATGCCGGAAACGTGTCAAGGACACAGAGGCAGAAGATTCGCCACTCCATAATATAGACAAAACATCGAGTGAATTCGAAAGATTGTTTACAATACGAGACGCCATAAGCGAGAACGAAATTGACATCTGCCATAACTTAGACTCGGGATTGAAAACGGAAATTGCAGACCTCATCGCGAATTACAAACCAAACAAAACTAAAAACACGGGGTTAAAAATGAACATTGTTTTGAAAGATGAATTTCCTGTGAAACAGCGTTGTCGGAGATTTCCATTTGCAGAGCAAAAAATAATCGAAGAGCAAATTAAAATTTGGTTGCGTGATAATATAATTACAGAATCGTGTTCAGATTACGCTGCACCCGTAGTGTTGTGTAAGAAAAAATCAGGCGAGTACCGTTTGTGTATTGACTACAGGCAGTTAAATAAAAAGATTGTTAGACAATTTCCCTTTACCCCTCATAGAAGACGCGTTAGACAGATTAGAACAATCAAAGATTTTCACGACGCTTGATCTAAAGAACGGATTTTTCCATGTTGATGTTGCAGAGAAGAGCCGTAAATATACAGCATTTGTCACTCACGAAGGACAATATGAGTTTTTGAAAGTTCCTTTCGGATTGTCCACTAGCCCCAGTGTGTTTCAACGATACATTTACACAATATTTAGAGATATGTTAAAAGATAACACCATTATTATTTATATGGATGATTTGATAATTCCATCGAACAATGAGAAAGAAGGTTTACTTAAATTAAAACGTGTGATGGAAAGAGCGTCCGAGTATGGATTAGAGATAAATTTTAAAAAGTGCCAATTCTTGAAGCAAAACATTGAATTTTTAGGTTATGTAATAGAGAACGGAACAATTCAGCCTTCCCCAAGCAAAACGTTAGCTGTTAAAAAATTCCCAGCACCCAAAACGACGAAACACGTAGATGCGTTGAGCCGAAACACCGTCCAAGTGACAACACGTTCGCACGCAGAGTTAACTACTAAAATTGCAAGGGCACAAGATGACGACGAGTGGGTTAAGACTATCAAAGAATTAGTGAAATTGGGTAAAAACAATGATTATTCAATTGAAAAAGACGTTCTATATAAGTACGAAAATGGAAAAGATCTTTTAGTTGTTCCGGAAGACTTACAAAAAGAAATCATACGTGAAATTCATAACAAAGGCCACTTTGGAGTAGCAAAGATAGAAGAAATTTTGAGACAAGACTTCTACATGCCAAAAGTGAAAACGCAAATCGAAAGTGTCATTGCGAATTGTATTGAGTGTATACTGTGTAATAGAAAAAGCGGGAAAAGTGAAGGATTTTTGAATCCGATTCACTAAGACAACTTACCATTAAACACGTACCACATAGATTTTATTGGACCAATACCCTCATCGAACAAAAAGTACCAGCACATTTTTACTGTGGTAGATGCATTTACGAAGTACGTTTGGCTCTACCAAACAAAATCAACTTCAGCTAAAGATGCCATCGACAAACTGAGGTTACAACAAACAATATTTGGAAACCCGTCAAGGATTATTTCAGATAAAGGTGGTGCATTTTTGTAAAATGAATTTCAGGAATTTTGTAAAGAAGAAGATATAGACCACGTTAAAATAACAGCCGGTATTCCAAGAAGAAACGGACAGGTGGAGAGGATGCACAGAACCCTCATCCCGATTTTGTTGAAACTAACCATCGATGATGCAACCAAGTGGTATAAGCATGTACCTGCCGTTCAAAAAATTATTAACAGTACCATTTCAAGATCAACAAAATTTACACCGTTTGAGCTTCTTACTGGAGTTAAATTAAAAAGTAAAGAAGATTTAAAGATAAAGGAAATCCTAGAAGAAGAATATATCAAAGCAACTATGGAAGATCGAGAAAACATGAGAGAAATAGCAAAAGAAAATATACTGAAAATACAAGAAGAAAATAAGAAAATTTTTAATCGAAAAAGGAAGAACGCAAGACAATACAAAATTGGAGAACTCGTTGCGATTGAAAAAACTCAATTTGGAACAGGAACTAAACTGAAACCTAAATTTTTCGGACCCTACAAGATTACGAAAATAAAGTCCAACGACAGATTTGATGTCCAGAAGTTAGGGAACCACGATGGACTGAATGTCACAACAACTGCCGCAGATCACATGAAACCACGGGCAGCAGTACAAAATTAAATGTCATAACAATTATAAGTCCTAGATACTGTTTTTTTTCTTTTCTCCTTTTTTTTAGAATTTCTGTGCAGAGTAAAGAGTTTTGGAGGGCCAAAACATCAAGATGCCCGAGCGTTATGGGAACGATTGCAACGCAGCGCTGAGGAAACGAGGAGACGACAGTACCATCCCGCGGAGAGAGGTGTTACTCGGGAGTTGACCCCTGGATGCCGACGCTGACGGTCGTGCGAGTAAAGGGCAGACGGCCCTGTAACTGAAGATTGGGCAAGACGGCCCTATAACTATATTTGTATTTTCCAGCGACTGTTGTAAAGACGTTACCTTGATACTCAACTCAATTCTTTATGTATATAGTAATCTTTCCTACTTTTATATTTAATCAAGCTTAAATATAGATAATTTCCAAATCTTCATGTCGTATTGTGAAGTTATTGATGACTTAATTCGCTTCCCACATATATATATATGTATATATATATATATATATATAATATATATATATATATATATATATATATATATATATATATATATATATATACATACATATATATACATACATATATACATACATACACACACACACACACACACACATATATATATATATATATATATATATATATATATATATATATACTGAATTTTTAAATTTAAAAAATTAT
Organism: Dolomedes plantarius; assembly: GCA_907164885.2. Lineage (NCBI taxonomy): Eukaryota > Metazoa > Arthropoda > Arachnida > Araneae > Dolomedidae > Dolomedes > Dolomedes plantarius. The sequence continues at coordinate 15,435,695 of OU015490.1, forward strand.
TAATTTTTTTTTATTTTATTGAATTGTGAAACTACGGACGAGTAGGAATGTGTTGCAAAAAGAATTTTTAATTTCTATGATTACTTTCCTAGTTATAGGCATTTGTATTTAATTTAGATATTATGTGGTTACTTACAGCAATAACTTTAAATGCGTTTTTCTCAAAATAAAAATGCTCGTGTCATAGGAATATTCAAACTGCTCCGGGCGCATTTCTAATTATAGTATTGCTTTGAAATTTAAGTTTAATATACTTAACTGTATATCAAATAAATCTTATTGAAAAAAATTATGCGTCCTAGCTCAGAATTTCTAAATTTTGTACTTGAAAAGATGATTTATAGGTATTTTGCGTCATAAAAATGGTGTTTTCACTATTATTATTTTTTTTCTCTGGAACATTTTTAATGAGGCCAATTTTTGATATAATTAATAATCCATAATTCATAAATTATTAATATTTCATCTTTAAATTTTAACCACAATTACATATCTATGGTACTAATCACATATTCAAATTTCAATCAAATCCATTCAAAAGGAAAAAAAAATTAACTTAAAGGTCCACTGTCCCCTTAATAAAGAACTACAACAATTAGAAGCAACTAGCTGAGTGGCAACTCGATGTGTTGACTTTCGATTTAAAATAAAATGGTTTTATTTCTTAAAGGTTAAAAACTGTTTAATAACTTTTAAAAATATATTAGAATTTTTAAAAAGCGAAATAATTATTTAAAATTCCTTTTTCAAATTTTGGTTTTTGGTTTTTGAAATAATTCTTTCAAATTTTCGTTTTCAAATTTTGCTTTTTAAACAAAAAAGAATTTTATTCAATTAGAAAAAATTCTAAATGTTTTAACGTCTCATTTCCTAAAACTGAAACTGTTTCTGGTACTTTAAAATTATTTCTGGATTTCAATTATTATATGACTCGTTCTCAGACACGTTCTCATCTAATAATTTTTCCTTTTGGCAACATGGCCGAATGTAAATATTAAATGTCATGGGGGGGGGGGGAGTGCTTAAAAAATAGAAAGACAGTTCTGGTGAATTCAAAATTGGCGGAAGAATGCTCATCACTTCCTTATTAATTAGAAACAAATTTCACGAACTTGCTGGAATCAATAGTGAGTAAAATAATAAGTCGAAAAATTACGAACTCGGCATTCAGTTGCATTAAGATACTATGGGGATCAGCGCAGGAAATTTCAAAAGTGAGTTTTTTAAGTACGCTTTTTTTGAATGATAACATTTTTTTGTTAAATGCTTTTGGTATATTTTGGAAGCTGAACATCTAGCAAATGCCGATAAATCGTAAAATTGACATTAATAGGTGCAGAAAACCGAAATATTTGTCCATCAAAATTGTCGATTTCGTGAAATTCGGAAAATTTCTTTGGGGAAAAAGCTTCGTTTGCAATGAAAAACATTTTTAACTTTATAGAAATGTGTATATCCTTAAACATGAAGAGTTTAGAACACACGGAAATAAAAAATTTGTCGACTGATGGACGGAAAAGTTGAAATTCCCATGCATGAAAATAGTGGAAATTTGCAAAACGGAAAGGAGCTGGCCCACCCGGAATGTCAGCTGTTTCTGTTGTCCGCTTCTTTTGATTTTGACTGTTTTAATTTAATAATTAAAAAAGTTTAAAGTTTTGAAAGTTGAGGATAGCATCAGTGCACGCGTCTCGTCCGTCCGCGTCCATCGGTACCAGTCGCGATATCCTGCTATGCTCGGTTCGCGAGATTAGCCCGTCCCCGTGTCTGCTCACTAACAAACATACGTTTGTTTACCTTCAGCTGCTGATAGTAAGATGTATCCAAATGAAGAAATATTCACAAGCGTAAACCGTCGTACTCAGGAAAATCTGGTTTGTTACCAGACAATAAACAAGGAAAAGAAGACGCAAACTGTTCAGACTAACTTGGATAACTTTGTTAAAAAAAACTTGCAACGCATCTTCTGACGTAAATTCTGAAACAATGGATTGTACTAACTTAATAAGTAGTGATGACGACGAATAATTTATGTCTTCTAAATACAATTTATTCTAAATTACGTATGTGTGTATGAAAGTAAAATATATGTATGTGTATGTACAGAAAAAAATTGTTTGAAACTCGACTTAGACCAATGTCACGGTCGTAAGTACAGGAATATCTGTAGAGATTATAACTACTGCGTCTGATGCGGCAGTGATCATTTTAGAGACTATTTTCCTCTCATCGGGTATCTTACTATCCGTCTGGTGACACTGATATTCAAAGCCCTATATTTTCCCCATTGCTTTACACAGATTATTAAATCTGATGACAGTGATCTGCTGACCGTAATCTGATGACAGTCATCATTTTAACAATACCTTTCGTCTAGTATTATGAATTCGGTGATAGTGATCACTTTAATAATGTTTACATTTCCGATAGGGATTTTTATAAAACATCTGATTACAGTTATATTCCTTTCATCCCATCGTAGGGAATATAAATACACTTATAATGTGACAGTAATCATTCTAACGATATTAACACACTCATACCTCAAAAGAGATTGTTATAACGCGTCTGGGGACATTTGAAAAGAAATATTCCTGCCAAGACTCAATAGAGATCATAAGTTGACTTCTGGTGTTGGCATTGATCATTTTAATAAAATTTACATCTTTAATAAAATTATTAATAAAATTTATTCCTTTAATAAAATCATTTAATACAAAATCAATTTACATCATTTTAATAAAATTTATTCCTCTATAAGGAGTTTTATGACGCGTCTGATGACATTGATCATTTTAAAAAATATTCCTGACATTCCTCAGAATTGAGATGAATACTACGTTTCTGATGTGACAATGATACTTTTTAACAATATTTGCTTTTTTATTACTCAGTGAAGATTGTTATTAAGCATCTAATGACAGTGATCATTTAAAAAATATATTCCTTTCGTCCCTCAGTAGAGACTATAATTATGATTCTGAAGTGACACTGATCATTTTTACTATATTTACTTTTTCATTCATCATCAGGAATAATTATTACGTGCCTGATAACAGTGATCATTTTTAAAATATATATCTCTCATCACACAGAAGAGATTAAAATTACTCTTCTGAAGTGACATTGATAATTTTCACGATATTTACTTTTGTATTCATCATCAGGACTAATTATTACGTGTCTGATAAAAGTGATCATTTTTAAAATATCTATCTCTCATCACACAGAAAGGATTAAAATCACTCTTCTGAAGTGACACTGATCATTTTTAGTATACTTACATTTTCATTCATCATTAAGAATAATTATTACGTGTCTGATAACAGTGATTGCTTTAAAAATATCTATCTCTCAGCCCACAGAGGAGATTAATATTTCTCATCTGAAGTGACACTTATCATTTTCAGTATATTTACATTTTCCTTCATCTTTAAGGATAATTATTACGTGTCTGATAACAGTGATTGTTTTAAAATATCTATCTCTCGTCAGAAGAGATTAAAATTACTCTTTTGTAGTGACACTGATCATTTTTACAATATTTACATTTTCATTCATCACTAGGAATAATTATTATGTATCTGATAACAGTGATCCTTCTTAAAATATCTATCTTTCATCCTACACAAATGTTTAAAATTACGCTTCTGAAGTGACACTGATTATTTTTACTATATTTAGATTTTTATTCATCACTAGGAATAATTATTATGTATCTGATGACAGTGAGCATTTTAAAAATATCTATCTCTCATCCCTCAGAAGCAATCAAAATTACGCTTCTGAAGTGACACTGATCATTTTTACTATATTTACACTGAAAATTGAAAATGTTAGAATTGAGAAATGCTGTTTGCGTAAAGATATATTAAAACATTTAAACAAAAACTTACAAATTATAAAATATTAGTTCTGAGAAGTACTGATTAAGTTAACAAAAGTTAAATCAAATCAAATAAAGGCTAAAAAGAGGCATGCCCTCTAGCTGGTTTTATGTGAACTGGCATTTGAAATGAAACCTAAAAAAATTCCTCTCATTAAAATTACTTTTTAAAAATGCAGACATTAGAACGTTCCTCTTGGCGTGGGGAACTAAACGATTTAATACACTTATGGGAACAGTAAATGGTTATTGAAAATTAAAACTCAAAACGATAACTTTAAAATTTGTATATTAGTAAAAATTAAGTTTTTCATCCCATCAAATAAGGATTATTGTGGTTGCTTCTAATGTTGCCATTCTCAGCCAAAAAAACTATATCTTCAAAGATTTCCTCCCCATCAAAAACTAATTTTTATCTTTATCTAAAGACACACGTAAAGTTTTTTTTTTCTTCCATATGTATAGTTTAAACATACACACCACTGGATCCGCTCGCGAAAACAGCCCTACAAGCAATTTCTAAAACTCTCCAAAAGGGGGAAGTAAAAATCCCCCACTTTCCCCTTATTCCCTTTCAGAAAAAAAAAGGAATAAAAATCCCCCAAATCATTCATCAAAAAAGGCAAAAGAAATTCTTCAGAAATTGCCCGGCGGACTTATTAAAGAAAAACCATGATTTATTGCCCGACTTCTGGCAACACACAGAAAATAATAACTGTCGCTCCCCCCCTCCCCCCTCCCGCGCTTTGTTGACAACGCCGTAGAAACGTCAGCGAATCGATATTCAATTGACGTCGTGATTTCAAGCTTTTTTTTTTTCGTCGTCGTTGTTGTTTTTACTCTCAAGTGCGTTTATGGTGAAAGTAATTACTTAAAACCACGATATTGAGAATTTCACTTTGGCTTCTCTACCCCCCCCCCCTCCCAACACTCCCCTCCCTGACTTTGATGGTACTGAGCCTTTTATGCAATTTTACTCTACTTTTTTTCATCATTTTTTTCTCTTTTTTTTTTTTGCAAGATATCAACAAGCCAGCTCATAATGAGAACCTATCGATTTTTGACGTGAGCTTTAGATAAAAATCAGCAGGTAATGCATTGTATCGTACTGATTGTGTTATGGGGCGGGGCTTATGATTCTATTTTTTTTATTGAATGTATAATACCAGTTCCATATTCGTCCCAGTTTTAATACTATTAAGCTTTGTAGTTTTGTTTAACAAACCGGTAAAACTGCATTATGATTGTACTGTGATCGGTGCGTACTGATTAATTGGTATTTATAACTGGTGTGCCCTAATTGTATAAAAGACAGCCCTTAAGACGACTAATATGAATTCATTGTACCGTCTCAACGATTAGTGTGTGCTAATTTTGTACAAGACAGCCCTAATGACTCGTGTGAACTAGTTGCAACGTCTTAACGATTAGTGTATTCTAATGTTTTACAAGCTCTAAAGACTAGTGGAAACTGGTTGTACCGTCTTAACGATAACTGTGCGCTAGTTGTGTAAAAGACAGCCCTAATGACTAATGTGAACTTAATGTATCGTCTTAACGATTACTGTGCACTAAGTGTATATAAGACAGCCCTTATGACTAATGTGAATTTATTGTACCGTCTTAACGATTAGTGTGTGCTAATTTTGTACAAGACAGGCCTAATGACTAGTGTGAACTAGTTGCAACGTCTTAACGATTAGTGTGCTCTATTTTTTAGATATAAGACAGCTCTAAAGACTAGTGGAAACTGGTTGTACCTTCTTAACGACTAGTGTGCGCCAGTTTTGTAAAAGACAGCCCTAATGACTAATGTGAACTTAATGTGCGACTACTGTGCACTAAATGTATACAAGAAAGCCCTAACGACTAATGTGAATTTATTGTACCGTCTTAATGATTAGTGTGTGCTAATTTTGTACAAGACAGCCCTAATGACTAGTGTGAACTAGTTGTACCGTCTTAATGATAAGTATTCATTAATTGACAGCCGTATTGATTAGTAGAAATTGATTGTACCGTCTTAACAATTAGTGTGTGCTAATTTTCTATAAGGCAGCTCTAATGACTAGTAGGAACTGGTTGTACCGTCTTAATGATTAGTATGTACTAATTGTATAAAAAACAGCCCTAACGACTAAAGGTAATTGATTGTATCGGCTTAATGACTAGTCGGCACTTATTGTACACAAAAAGGTTATGATGACTAGTCAACTGACTGTAAATAAGGTGGTCCATATAAGGGTGCACAAATTACATACAAAATAGCCTTCAAAACTAGTGCCTACTAATTATATAAAAGACGGTCCTAATGACTAGTTTGCGCTGACTGCAAACAAAAAGATCCGATTAACTAGTTAACTGACAGTACATTAGGTGTCCATACGATAAAGGTTTTCAAGACAGATATTACGACTAGTATGAGCTGATTATATGCAATTACGCTTCTTTTGACATAGTGTATACAGACTGTATACAAAACAGTCCTAATGACTAAAATGCATTGATACTACAAAAGACGAGTGTTAACTGATTATACATGCAAAATGTTGTCTTTATGATAAATGTGAACTAATTTCTTACATGACAATCCTTATGACTCGGGCATACTGATACTATACGATATGGTTCTTATGACCAGTATATGTACAGATTATAAACAAAGCGATCCAAGTGACCTGTCAACAGACTGTATGTAAGACGGCCTTTATGATAAGGATTTACTAATTGTATGCAAGCCAGTCCTAATAACTGATGTGGCCAATGAGTGTACTAAACGATCCTAATGACTTCTACAAGAGTGTACTAACTGTATACAGGACAAACTTTATGACTTTTGTGTACTTCTTTTATATAAAACGGTCTTAATAACCAGTGAAAACTGCGCGAAATGATTCTAATGGCCCCTTATCCTAACTGTATGCAAGACAGTTCTTGAGATTAGTGTGTATAAGACATCTTAATTATTACAGAAAATTAATTGAATTTAGGACAGTTCCTATGATTGGCGTTTGCTGATAGATGTAAAAATAGACACGGCAAATTTTTGTAGACAGATGGCGCCTCAGATGAGTTTACGTTACTGGGAAGATAGTTTTGTCTCTGAAGGGGCGTGTTAAGAATAAACAAGGGAACTGCCATTTTAAAACTGGGCAGAGAACTCTAAAAAGTTTTAGCTGTCTAGATTTTAATAGATTTGAAAAGATAGACTTAATGGTTAGCCGTAGGGTTAGTGATGCAGGGTTAACTACTGCGAGCTTCCTGGATTGTTTAAAGCATGAATAACTGAACTACAATCTAGCGACAATAATTATGTGGATGCCTTAGCGAGATTTTTATCAGTCTAAACGGCGCAGATAGCTAATTATTATTTTGCATAGCGTGAAAAGCCCACTCCAGATTCCCGTCAAATTGCACACTTGACGCTCTGGAAACCTAAATAGGAGATATTTAGGAAGGATGCATTCTCTGACAAATTACCCAGGTTGAGCAAAGAAAGACAAAACAGACAAAAGGACCCAATTCACCCGTCTATTGCCTGCGTACCACTTTCTAGATTTCGGACACAGACAATTAGCAGAAAGAGCGCTCGAACATTTCGCTTTTCACCGAAAGGTCAGCCTCTGCACGTCGTTCCGCAAAAGAAATCCCCCCCCCCACTTCGCAACGTTCGATTTCTTCACACGCAGACGATTTCAGATGCTAATCGCCGCCGAAACGGAACGCAAACAGAGAGCAGAAAGAAAAAAAGAAATCATATCTTCAATTACACGTAATTTGCCGAGCTATTTAGCTAACATATTCCGAGAGAGCGTGAAAAAAAACGACGCGCCACTGGCTTTTTCCCTTCCCTCACTGTAACTGCGCGCCCCGGAGACATGAGCGTTACCCAACAGACCGCGGCAAGAGGGAGAGAGAGATAAGAATGTTACATTTGGCAACGCAACGGGAGCAGCCCCTGACTATCGTTTTGTCTCGCTGAACACATAGTCAAAACAACGACTTTGAAAAATGCTTTTATTTAATGCTTATCTGGGCTTGTGTTTTTGTTATTTTTTTCCCCTTTACAATAATAACGATATAAAAAAAAAGTCGTGGATTTGCGACGGGCTTGTTTTTATTGGGCTGACTGTCACTGAAGCATCCAAATTATAAATGCTTTGTCTGCTGGCATCAGAGATCAGGCTAAAAGAGACAGCCTCGGTATCTACAATACCCCATTCAGACAATACGTTTTCCACTCGTAGGCATTTTTTTTTTATTCCTTTTTAATCTCGAACCAATAGTTCGGAACCATTTGAGAGAAGCGAAGATTAATGATACTGCAATTACGGTGGAATTAAGATCGCTGTAACCGCAATAAAATTTCTGCCAGGGTGCACGTGCGTACTGGAGCGGGGATGCCCGCAAACCGGGAGTTCTCCCGGAAGGAAAGCACTCACGGGAAAGGAAAGGAATGATTGTACGCTTTTCCAGGTTTGGGTCAATAGGGCCGTTTACACGTACGCTCTTTCCCGAGCGAAACCACAATCCCGCGCTATTGAGTGCACGTGTGAAGGTGTCGGAGAGGAAGGGAAAGCTGCTTTGGAGCGTACTGCAAGTTTTCCCGCGCAATCGCGTACGCTCTTTCCCGCGTGATTGGTGCACGTGTGAAGGTGTCGGAGAGGAAGGGAAAGCTTCTTTTGAGCGTACTGCAAGTTTTCCCGCGCAATCGCGTACGCTCTTTCCCGCGCGAAACCATAATCCCGCGTGATTGAGTGCACGTGTGAAGGTGTCGGAGAGGAAGGGAAAGCTGCCTTGGAGCGTACTTCAAGTTTCCCTTCGCGCAATCCCGTACGCTCCAAGCACTTGCGAAAGAGAGTGCGTGTAAAGGGCGGTATTAAGAAATTCCACCTCCAAAAGAGGAAATTTCACATACAGTTCGAATACAGAGAAATCTCGATTACCATCAAGATTTCGTTGTATCGAGGTGAAAGTGGTGGTGAAGTTGATGAACTTGCGGGAGAAGAGAAGCAATTTAAAGCTTTTGACAAGACTAAAGCGCACTACAAAATAGCGCCCTTTACACGTACGCTCTTTCGCGAGTGCTTGGAGCGTACGGGATTGCGCGCGGGGGAACTTGAAGCAAGCTCCAAAGCAGCTTTCCCTTCCTCTCCGACACCTTCACACGTGCACTCAATCGCGCGGGATTGGAGTTTCACGCGGGAAAGAGCGTACTTGTAAAGGGCACTATTACCTAAAGCGTGCCAAAGAGGCCGAGCTTATAGCAAAAATACTATATCCGTCCGTTGGAGATGTACATATTTGATGTGTACGAACCATAACGTAGTAAATTAATTGTATCGAGGTAAAAGGGGTCGTGATGTTGATACACCTACGTATTGCGGGAAAAAACAACTAGAATAAAGCTTGCCACAAGACTAATGATGGGTACGAACTATTACAGCCGAACCCCGTTATAACGAACTTGAAGGGACCAAAGGTTTTGTCCGCTATATCCGGTGATTCGCTATATCCGAACCGTTAAGAATAATTCTAAAATTCACAAAATGTATAACTCAACAAATTATATACAAAATAACAAATTATATACAAAATAGTCTTCAAAACTAGTGCCTGCTAATTATATAAAAGACGGTTCTAATGACTAGTTTGCGCTGATTGTAAACAAAAACATCCGATTAACTAGTTAATTGACAATACATTAACGGTAAAGGTTTTCAAAAAGTATTCAAAACAGATTTTACGACTAGTATGAGCTGATTACAGTCGAACCCCGTTATAACGAACTTCAAGGGACCAAAGGTTTTGTTTGCTATATCCGAACTGTTAAGAAAAATGCTAGAGTTCACAAAATGTATAACTCATTAATTGATATGTGTATTCAATAATGATGTAATGAAAACATGATTAAATCCATTAAAAATTATCATTAATGATTCACTGTTTTGATGCAGAAATAATCGGTTATCTTCTGCTGACGTGATGCCGATTTGAAAACCATTTTATGAATTTCTTCGTCCGATACATTGAATGACTCCAACACTCTTTCTTCCACTGTTTGTGTAGACAAAAACTTATTGATGACACGCATCGCTGCCGTAGCGTCTGAGATGCTGGGGATTTCGTCATTTATGTGCTCCTCTTCATCAGCATCAGATGCAGAATCATCGATTTCAGAATGATTCGTTTTAATTTCTTCCATAATGTCTTCATCAGTCGGATTTTCCCATGTAATGACTTCATCATCACATGTTTCGAGCAATGGCATGTCACAGTCTGCGAAAGGTGAAATTTTGTGCTTTTCTATCCACATCGAGATAGGTAAATCCTTATCATCTTCTTCTTCAACATTCGTTGTATCTTCAACATTCATAAAAAGTTTTTTAAAAAAAATCAGTAGTCAACTAAAA
>OU015490.1:15450993-15518493 GCA_907164885.2 Dolomedes plantarius
ACACTCAGACACCGTACAATCCATAAAAAACTGAAGAATTGATTAATAATTGAATAATAGTACTTAACCAAAGAACACCAAGCCTGGCGCTAGACAGTGTGTGTTTATTCTATAGATCATATTCATCGAAAACAATCCATTGGTTTTTAGATAGCATTGACACCGCTGATGAAGAAATGCTGTCTAAAACCTCTTTCATACTTTTCTTTTCATGTTACTTGTTCCTGGCTGCAAGTAGCTTTAGTGCTATTACTGGTTTTTTCTATCATCTATTTCTTATTTATTTATTTTCTTTCAATAAATGAGCAGCATTCAGCGCCTTACTTGAAAGTAATTTGTTTTAATGTCCAATACTAATTGATTTAAGTTCATCTATGTTTTGGCTTTTAAGCCTATACTCTAATATGTGGTCAATTTCAAAGCCTTGTTAATTATATATATATATATATATATATATATATATATATATATATATATATATATATATATATATATATATACAGGGTGTCCATAGTTAAAGTCCCACTTTCAAAAGGCTGCAAAAAAAGAACCACTGGTCAGAATGACTTCAAATTTGAACTGAATATACTGGAAGAAGGGGGAAACGATTTGGCAAAATAAAAAAAAGTTCCAAAATGTATCAATAGATGGCGCTGTAACATTTTGGATTTTTTTTTTATGCCAAACCGTTTCCCCCTTCTTCCAGTATATTCAGTTCAAATTTGAAGTCATTCTGACCAGTGGTTCTTTTTTTGCAGCCTTTTGAAAGTGGGACTTTAATTATGGACACCCTGTATATATATATATATATATATATATATATATAAACTTCTCTAACCGACTACCCCCTTTAAACGGCCACTCTTTCTTCGGAGGCATTACTAGCCGCCGTAGAAAGGTTTCACTGTACATTCATATGTATGATTTATTTTGTAAATATTTAGTTATATAAACTATATATATATATATATATATATATATATATATATATATATATATATATATATATATATATATATATATTCACAAACTTAAGGGGAGTGATTTGAAAGCTGAAGTGAACTGTGTTTTTACAATATTCTGGAGGACTTAAAACGACTTGCCAGTTTTCACTTTCTTTTAATGATCGTCCTGTCTGAAAACGGTGAGAAGATAAACTTTTTAAAAGGATGCATAACCCTCTCACATATTAGCCGAATACAGGAACCCAGCTGCCTCCATAGATTTCATGATTTATTCGCGTGAAGAGATCGCAGGACAATAACGAGCTTTTCGACAACCCATTCCGTGTGCCTCGAAATGAACGTCAGCGGGCTGGGATGAAACCTCATGGGCTCGGAGCGAAAATGATGAATTGCTGTCACCGTGGCGACATCTACCGGACGAAAAGCATATATCTCGCGCTCATTAATTTTGGGGGGAGACGATCCCAAAAAAAGAGAAAGTTTTCGAGCCAGCGGGACGAATTATAGATTCTGCGAGATTAATATTTGAAATTTATTGTAAAAAATATGTTTTTGGCACAGTATGTTACGAATGAATCGGAAGTGATTCTCGCCTAAGGCCGGCATTACCCTGAAAAGTTCTTTGACAAAGATCTTTTATAAAACAAGTTGGACGAGAAGACAGTGTAATATCTCAACTCTGATAAAAGAAAACTTTTATGAAAGTTTTTCTATCAAAGATAGGCTCTTCATCCTATATTTTATAACGGATTTCGGTGCCCGGAAGTTATAAAGAACATTTCGAGCAATAGCATGTTAAAAAAAAATACAAATCTGTGGAAAACGCGACAGATGAAGATTTCGATTCGAAATTCTTTTAGCTCTAATTAAAAATTGCGTTCTAACGACTAAACAGAAACACACGAAAAATATTCAAAATGAGTATGTTTAAAGAAGAGCAAATCTTTCGAAGCAAAAGTCTTAGGAATCTGAAATTTTGTACGGTGAAATTTTGCATGGAAATTTTTTTAAAAATGCAAATTTTAAGGAGGTTAAAAGGGGCTTAATCCCCTCCCCCTCTAAAAAACACCCATTGTATCTCTGGAACCATAGGGCCTAGGAAGCTGAAATTTCGTATGGTGGTTCCCCTTAAGCCTTAGGTGCACAATAAATCTATTTTTAAAGGCTCGAATTTTAAGGGGTTTTAGCCCCCTCCCCCACAAAAAATCCCACTTTATCTCTGGAACCATGGGACCTAGGAAGCTGAAATTTTGTATGGTGGTTCCCCTTAAGACCTAGGTGTACAATAAATCTATTTTTAAAGGCTCGAATTTTAAGGGGTTTAGCTCCCTCCCCCACAAAAAAAAAACCACTTTATCTCTGGAACCATGGGACCTGGGAAGCTGAAATTTTGTATGGTGGTTCCCCTTAAGACCTAGGTGTACAATAAATCTATTTTTAATGGCTCGAATTTTAAGGGGTTTAGCCCCCTCTCCCACAAAAAAACCCCACTTTATCTCTGGAACCATGGGACCTAGGAAGCTGAAATTTTGTATGGTGGTTCCTCTTAAGACCTAGGTGCACAATAAATCTATTTTTAAAGGCTCGAATTTTAAGGGGTTTTAGCCCCCTCCCCCACAAAAAATCCCACTTTATCTCTGGAACCATGGGACCTAGGAAGCTGAAATTTTGTATGGTGGTTCCCCTTAAGACCTAGGTGTAAAATAAATCTATTTTTAAAGGCTCGAATTTTAAGGGGTTTAGCTCCCTCCCCCACAAAAAAAACCCACTTTATCTCTGGAACCATGGGACCTGGGAAGCTGAAATTTTGTATGGTGGTTCCCCTTAAGACCTAGGTGTACAATAAATCTATTTTTAATGGCTCGAATTTTAAGGGGTTTAGCCCCCTCTCCCACAAAAAAACCCCACTTTATCTCTGGAACCATGGGACCTAGGAAGCTGAAATTTTGTATGGTGGTTCCCCTTAAGACCTAGCTGCACAATAAATCTATTTTTAATGGCTCGAATTTTAAGGGGTTTAGCTCCCTCTCCCACAAAAAAACCCCACTTTATCTCTGGAACCTAGCTGCAAAATAAATCTATTTTTAAAGGCTCGAGTTTTAAGGGGTTTAGCCCCCTCCCCCACAAAAAAACCCCACTTTATCTCTGGAACCATGGGACCTAGGAAGCTGAAATTTTGTATGGTGGTTCCCCTTAAGCCCTAGGTGCACAATAAATCTATTTTTAAAGGCTCGAATTTTAAGGGGTTTTAGCCCCCTCCCCCACAAAAAATCCCACTTTATCTCTGGAACCATAAGACCTAGGAAGCTGAAATTTTGTATGGTGGTTCCCCTTAAGACCTAGCTGCACAATAAATCTATTTTTAAAGGCTGGAATTTTAAGGGGTTTAGCCCCCTCCCCCACAAAAAAACCCCACTTTATCTCTGAAACCATGAGACCTAGGAAGCTGAAAATTTGCATGGTGGTTCCCCTTAAGCCCTAGGTGCACAATAAATCTATTTTTAAAGGCTCGAATTTTAAGGGGTTTTAGCCCCCTCCCCCACAAAAAATCCCACATTATCTCTGGAACCATAAGACCTAGGAAGCTGAAATTTTGTATGGTGGTTCCCCTTAAGACCTAGCTGCACAATAAATCTTTTTTTAAAGGCTGGAATTTTAAGGGGTTTAGCCCCCTCCCCCACAAAAAAACCCCACTTTATCTCTGGAACCATGAGACCTAGGAAGCTGAAAATTTGCATGGTGGTTCCCCTTAAGACCTAGGTGTACAATAAATCTATTTTTAAAGGCTTGAATTTTGAGGGTTTAGTCCCCCCCCCCTCCCCCACAAGAAAAAAACCCACTTTATCTCTGGAACCATAAGACCTAGGAAGCTGAAATTTTGTACGGTGGTTTCCCTTAAGCCTTAGGTGCACACCAATAAACCTTTTTTTTTTCAAAGCTCGAATTTTAAGGGGTTGAGACCCCCCCCCCCCAAAAAAAAAAATAAATAAATAAATAAAAAATAGAACACTATCTCTGGAACCATAAGATCCAGGAAGCTGAAATTTTGCATGGTGGTTTATTTAAGGCCCTAAGCGCTCACTAAGAAATCTTTTTGAACAATTCAAGCTTTAATGGGGTTTAAAAGAGATTTTACCCCAAAAATTAAACACTTATGGACTGATAATTGTATCTCTGAAATCGTAAGTGCTGGGAAGCGAAAATTTTGAATAGACGCTGCTCTTGGACCCTAGGGTTTCACTAAGAATTTTTTTTTTTTAAGTTCAAACTTTAAGGGGATAAGAAGGAGTTTATACCCCAAAATAAAATACAGTGGTCACTGTATACGTAAGGCCTACGAAGCTGAAATTTTGCATGGCAGTTCCTTTTAGGCTCTAGCTGAATAGCTAGAGCGCTGGCCTTCGGTACCAGAGTCTGTGGGTTCGAGTCCCACAATTGGCATGGATGTTTGTAGCCGTTCGGAATCGGCTTTAAGCTGTAGGTCCTGGTCTAATTAGTCCTCATGTAGCAAAAAATTACCGTGTAGCGATCCAAAACCAAAACCAAACCTAAAAAAAAAAACCTTTTAGGCTCTAATACTGACCAAGAAGGCTATTTAAAAAGTAAATTTAAAGGAGGTTATAAAGTGCTTCATAATTCCCCCAAATAAAAATTAAATATCCAAAACCTGCATTTAAAGTCGGATAACCGTCGTTAAATTTTGTGATGAATTCTTCAGGAATGGCACAACCTTACTGCTAAAGTCAATTGAAATTAAATAATTCAAAGATAGAAATATGTTTTATAAAAGATCTTTGTCAAGGAACTTTTATAATGTAATGCCGGCCTAAGAAGTTTTCCAAAGTTTGTAGGGTGTCCTTGTAAGTTAGTAAGAATTGTTAATTGTGGGAGTGTGTGTGTGTGTGTGTGTGTGTGTGTGTAATCATACATATAATTTCTTAAACAGAGATGTACATACCCACACACACAGACATATATATATATATATATATATATATATATATATATATATGTATGTATGTATGTATGTATGTGCCTATATATATATTTAGAGAGAGAGAGAGCTCTACATATTGAGAGCCGCAGTTTGGACACCCCTGTTATATACGATCACACACACACACAGTACATACCCACACGAGGGAGATATATATATATATATATATATATATATATATATATATATATATATATATATATATATATATATTTCGGTGCCCAGAAAATTTAAAAATTTCCGAATTTAAAAAACACAAAAAGTCAATTAATTTAAATACAATTTGTTATATAACAAAAATAAGACCTTAGGGTCTTTACTGCACTAATTTGCTCGATTGCATCTAGATAATTTATTGTCTTAGGTATCGTAATTTTTTTTTTTTTTACTATGTCTCATTTTGGCGCCTATTTCAATCTGGACCTGAAGCGGTCGCCTCTTTGCCGCATCTATGAGATCGTCTTTGAATGCATACCGTAAGATGGGATTACTTTCTGTATTTTTTAAAGTTTTTTCCTGTGCCAGCCGATCAGTTTTAAAAGCAACCCAAAACAAACAATTGCAAAACATTGGTACATCCTTTCCTTATAATGCGCTAACCCGGATCTTAAAATCGATAAATTTCAATTACAATTGAGAAATTAAAGATAAAAGGTGTCATAAAGTTGTCCCACCGAGTGGGGCTAGTTTGTGGCATCTGTGTTAGCCTGGAAGTCCAAGAGGAAAAATTTCTTGACACAATGTTAGACAGTAAAGCGATTATCAAAAGCTTGATACACAATTATGTATACCTAATACAAATATTGGATAGTTTTATCTATATCTTTGACATCAAAGACACCTCGGGTGCCCAGGGCAGCCATCAGTACTTTGAGAAAATGAGGAAATTCGTCTTTCGGCACATTCTGCTCCTTTCGGTAGTTTTTTTTTTTTTTTTTAAATAGATAGTCAATACTTCTTTCTTGTCAGTAGTATTTTAGAGGACGGAAAAATGCAAGATCGAGCGGCTGGAGGAGGTGGGTGGAGTTTGTGGGTTATTTTGTGACAGTGTCAATGTGTCACAAAGTAATCCCATCACCTTTCAATATTTAGGTTAGGTTCTCATATCTCTCGGAAATTTCAATACACAAAAGTTATATTGCTTCCCAATCTAACCAACATATTGGCAATAAAAACTAATTATCTGTGGCAGTTGGTTGTATAAGGTGTTATCCTTCAGCGCACAAAGTTTCCGAAGTTTGAGTCAATAGCTTGACAACAGGTTTGAACAATACACTGGCCAGAGAAGACAAATGGCAAGCAGACAAATATATATATATATATATATATGCACTCAAGAGCCAAAACATTATGACCACCTGTCAATAACGAGTTGGCCCACCTTTGGCGCGCAACACAGCTTCAACCCGCCTTGGCATGGATGCCACAAGTCCTTGGTAGATGGCCGGAGACAGATTGTACCAGATGTTTAAGCAACGGTCACGCAAATCCGAGATATTTAGAATTGGTGGTCTTTGAACTCTGAGCTGCTGTCCCATGACATCCCAAATGTGTTCTATCGGATTGAGATCCGGTGAGTTAGGCGGCCAGGATATTAACTGGAATTCAGCATCATGTTCCTGGATCCACTCCAACACAATTTTAGCCTTGTGACTCGAGGCGTTGTCCTGTTGGACCATTCCATTTCCAGCTGGAAAAACAGAGGCCATGTAAGGGTGCAACTGGTCCGCAATGACGTTCAGATACCCTGTAGCATTCATGGTCTGCTCTACCACAACCACGGGTCCCAGAGACTCCCACGAGAACGTCCCCCAAAGCATAATACCGCCACCACCGGCCTGTGTATGACCTACTGTACATTGAGGGAGCAACAGTTCGCCTGGAAGACGGCGTATCCTGACACGGCCATCGGCGTGATGAATGACAAACCGTGATTCATCTGACCAGGCAACTCTCTCCCACTGATCCATGGACCAGTCGCGATGTTCCCGGGCCCAGCCCAGGCGCAGTTGGCGATGACGCTTGGTCAGCAAAGGCACACGAGTGGGACGTTTGCTCCGTAGCCCCATATCCAACAGTGTCCGCTGAACAGTGTGCTGCAATACTATTCTACTTGGCCATGCATTGTATTGGGCTGTCAGCTGAGCCACTGTCTGGTTCCGGTTTTGCTTCACCATGCGAGACAGTCTCCGAAGACCATTTTCTTTGATAGCGTGTGGACGTCCAACACCATGTCGTCTACTGCTGGTTTCACCGGCATTCATCCACTTTGCATAAGTACTCACAACTGTAGGTCGCGAACAACCCACGAGTCGCGCAGTTTCGGAAATACTTGTTCCGAGCCTTCGAGCCATTACAATCTGCCCTTTATCAAAGTCGCTTAGATCGGCAGCCTTTCCCATCACACACAGAAGTAAGTGAAAGAATGATTCTTCAGACTCTTCAGCAGCAGTTAAATACCACTTCCACCTGATCACGTGCCTCCCACGTCATCCAGGCGAATTCATTGCAAAATGTAGGGGTGGTCATAATGTTTTGGCTCTTGAGTGTATATATATATATATATATATATATATATATATATATATATATATATATATATACAGTAACCACCGCTCATAGTGATCAGTGGATATAAGAATCAACCGTTTATAAGAATCAATATCGCAAAAACAAAAACAAATGCATTATTTCCATGTTAAAATTTTCGCTTTAAAAAATCAATCCACCGGTTTTAAGAATCAGTTTACACTCTTCACTTTCCTTTCATTTTTCCAAAAAAGCCACTTTAACCCTCAAAAGACACGAAGTTCTTTCTTTTTTTTTTAAAGAAATAGTGATAAGATGGGATGGAATACAGTCGTAAAATGCATCCCTTTCTTTGTTAGACATAACATAATAGTTTCCCCTTAAACGCTTTAGCTAAACACTGTTCCATTAGCTTGACCCAGGGGCATCCTACCCGTCCGGATCCGATTTCACTTTTCTCCACTGACAAAGACAGGGACTCTTTTTCCCACCTCTCACATCCTGGTTGCGGCTTCTTGGACACTGAAACACATAAATCTTCTGCGAAGTGTCCACTGTCACTTAGGCAAACGTGACATTATTAGATTCAGCACGTTATCAAACCGTGAAACGTAAGCTAGAAGGTGAATCTTGGTCTGAGACTACTGGTATTGAAAGAGGTGTAAACAGCCTCCTGAAAACTTCATTACGTCAAGGTACCATAGAAAACTTTTTCTTGCACCCTTCCTGTAGCTGAAATGTTAAACTGTTAAGCAGGTATGTTGTACCAAATATTGGTTTTTTTTCTTCTCTTACTATAATCACGTGTATCTACTTATAGGTCTAGAAATTAAGTTGTATTTTTAAAATTATAAAAAATAATTTTAATAAAAGGTAATTAACGTAAATTAAAGATTATTTTATGGTAAATTATCTAATATATGTATATATAGGTGTGCGTGTGACTGTCCAAAAACCTAAATTTCGGCTATAAGAACCAACCGCTTATAAGACTCAAAAACAGTAATAATAAACGTGATTCTTATAAGCGGAAATCACGGTGTAAATATATATATATATATATATATATATATATATATATATATATATATATATATATATATATATATATATATATGTATGTATATATATATACATATATATATATATATATATATATATATATATATATATATATATATATATATATATATATATATATATATATATATATATATATATATGTATGTATGTATATATATAACCAAAAGACATCCCAAGGCCCAGAGATCCCCATTGAAACAGTTAGTCAAAAGAAAAGGAAAAGACACGGACAACTTGCAGTAAGGGCTCAATGGGGAACTCGGGGCCTTGGGATATTTTTTGGTTATCAAACCTGCATCCTATTCAGAAAGTTCCCCTTGAGGTAACTGATTTGGTTAGGCTCCCTGACGACGAGACCAGTCGGTTACCTCGATTTCTGGTTCAGTTCCGGCACTACTACAGAATCTTGCCTCTGGTGCGTGGAGCCCCGAGTGCTTGGTTTCTGTCTAATTTTTGTCTGCATTATTCTTATAATTATCTAGCTCTGTTGGATTATTTATTGTTAGGTATTATAGATGATCTCTCATCATAAGTGATTTAGATTCGGAATTTCTTAAAAGAACAAAATCACATATCGAGTGAAGCTCAGGAAAGTACATTTGCAACCGGACTATCTTACTCCCAAAATAGACAACGCTAATTGCGCATCCGTCAGGTGTCTATCAGACGTCACATCAAACGACAATCATAGACGCACGGCGATCCTATAACGACTCGCCGTCACATCGAATTAAGCGCGTTTCACATCAGATCCTCCCATCACATCATACTCAATAAAGAGTAAAATAAAAAAAATGTATAATTCCACTTCTTCCTCTATAATCCCTCAATTAGTTCCAGAAGGATGTTTAAAAAGAACAGACCTTTTTTTGTTTCCCCCCTTCCTCTGCTACGCCACGTCGTTCTAAAACACAACACTCGCTTCCAACAATGAGGCATTCCATTAGAACAGTAATGACTCGTCATTATGGCAGTCTATTACATGTCGCTGTAATACCCCCGGATTGAAAAAGATTTTGCCACAGTCAAACGGCATAACGTTTATCCATTTCTCTCTCTCTCTTTTTTTGGTATTGTCCCCAGTCTTTTGTTGCAATGCGAATGTCACGTCCCATTAGGGAAGGTCCTTTTTCACAGATGGTTGTCGGACCTCGCACAGATTAAGGGGGGGGGGGGGGGAGAGTGGAGTTGTAAAATAGAAGGCTCGGATTGCGGCCGTGTAATTGAATTTGGCAGACATTGTTATTATTTTATTTTATTTTATTTTATTTTTTTGGCTCAGAGACGCGGGCGTAACAGATTACGAGCGGCTTTGTTGCCCGTCATAACTCGTTTTGTTGGATTGTAGCTTTTTTTTATTATTATTATTATTATTATCCCTGTTTTTGAGGAAATGGCGGCTTTTATTTCATTAAGCCACTGACATTTCATTAGCGTAAGCTACCGATTTCTGTTTGGACACGGGCGACTCCGAAATCGCGTTCTACGTGTTCTGCTCGTTTGGGCGGGGCCGTGTTAGGATCGCGTGGAATTTTTAGAAGCACAGTAAAACCTCGCTTATCCGGCCTTCGTTAATCCGGATCAGATTTGTAGACTTTATTTTTATATAATGTTCACATTAGGTAATAATTTTTAACTATGATTTTAGCTTGATTCAATGCACAGTTCCTTCAAAGATTGCACAATAAATTACGGTAATAAAATGCCTTTTGTTGAGTTTAAAAATGCTTTACTAGATTTACCAATTCTTATATATATATATATATATATATATATATATATATATATATATATATATATATATATATATATATATATAACATTAAAAACCCCATACCACTTACGAGCTAAATTTCGCTTTTGATTCTAAGTTCTAATAACCTCGAGAGAAAATATTAAATGGCTTCCTTTTTCAAATAGGCGCGGCGTCCCTAATATTTTAGATAAGCCCTGCACAGCAATTTTCAGTTGATGATAAATACATTTTTAAATTTTTTTTTTTTCAAAGCAACAATATAAGAAGAAATTTACATAATTTACAATTTTCTATAGTTGATCATTAATTACTATAATTTTTTTTACTTTTATTGTGTTCATAAATTAGTAAATCATTAGTGTATTTTTGTGTATTCAATATTGAAATGTGCAATGTCTTGCCATGTGATCATCATACTAAATTAACTTAAAACATATGTTCCTTTTCAAACTTTTCCAAATTTGTGGTCGACGGCCATTTTCCTCACATGGTCGGGTGAGTCTGTCCTCCAATGCAGGTATTGTTGGTCAGCCTCTTCGCGGACGGGGGGGATATTCTATAACATTAAAAAACCCATAACACTTTAAAATCTAACATTATTCTAAATTCCCTTGGGCGTACGAGCTAAATTTCGCTTTTGATTCTAAGTTCTAATAACCTCGAGAGAAAATATTAAATGGCTTCCTTTTTCAAATAGGCGTGGCGTCCCCAATATTTTAGATAAGCTCTGCGCAGATTATATAAAACCACATGTGACTTATCGACAACAGCAAATCCCTAATCGCTATCCTGATCACATGACAAAGCTATATAAACCGCCTGAACGGAAACATGTACGCTTTTTTGATTTGTAAGTTGCCCCGAGAAGTTGTATTGTGTATCTTAAAAATAAAGATGTAATTAAATTAACGTTGCGGTGTTTTATGTGTCCGAGGGTGAGATGAAAAGCGGGAAAGAAAATTAAACATATGTGATGCACGGCCGGGCGACATGTCATCCATCTTTACCTCAAAAAGAAATACCACTCAGGCCTTCCTTCGTCGGCCCGCGCTCGTGCTATTACATAAATATATATATATATATATATATATATATATACAAGAAAATATATATATATAATTATGTCTCCTTGTATATATATAAATATATATATCAATATATCTATCTATCTATCTATCTATCTATCTATATATATATATATATATATATATATATATATATATATATATATATATATATATATATATATATGTGTGTGTGTGTGTGTGTGTGTGTGTGTGTGTGTGTATCTATCTATATATCCATATATCTATCTGTCTATATATCTATCTATCTATATATCAATATATCTATATATCTATCTGTCTATCTATCTATCTATCTATATATCAATATATCTATATATCTATCTATATATCTATCTGTCTATCTATCTGTCTATATATCCATATATCTATATATATATATATATATATATATATATATATATATATATATATATATAGATAGATAGATAGATAGATAGATATAGATATATATATATACACACAAATCGTACATCACACGTTTTTATTAACAATGTTTTGTTTCAAAATTATCTCCCTCTCGTCCCCATACGATTCAAGACGAGTAGCGTCCCACCCCCTTTCCGAGCTCCATGCCATTCGCATGCACCCCTCGGCATGCACTCCGTCTCTATTAACTCAGCCGGGTTGTCAGTGGCTGCATCTCCCGTTAACTCTATCGCGCCAGCATCGCATAAAATTTCCCGCTCAAACAAGTGGCCCCGCGACGTTTGTTTGTTGGCGCACGAAAGCGACCGCCGATCGCTATCTCTCTCTGCCCGCAGAACGAGGGCCTCTGTTGTCCTTAGATCGCGGCACAGATGAAGGGGGCCCCCGAGCGACACATCCAAAATAGGCCGCCCCCCACGGAGCGTCTGGCTCCGAAGGGCCCGACTTCCGAAAGAATGCGGTGTGCAGAGAACAGAGCTCCTTTTAGGAGTTAATTACCGTCCCACGTAGGGGGGAGCTGCGTCCGGTAATTAGAAGTAATAGACTCTAAGGCTCGACGGGCATGTCGACTTCCACGCTTGCGACCAGAGTGGGATTAGGTAAGGCTCGTGGAAACAGAATATATATATATATATATATATATATATATATATATATATATATATATATATATATATATATATACATATATATATATATGTATATATATATGTATATATATATATATATATATATATATATATATGTATATATATATGTATATATATATATATATATATATATATATATATATATATATATATATATGTATATATATATATATATATATATATATATATATATATATATATATATGTATTTATATATACAGTGGGATCTCGATCGATCGTTTTCGGATCCATCGTTTTTCCGTATGTGTCGTTCATTTATCCAGTCTCAATGATCATATTGCTTTGTTATTTTTCCGCATCCATCGTTTTCCCGCATTTATAGTTCATTTCAATCGGTCCCTTGAAAAACGATCGATCGAGATCCCACTGTGTATATATATATATATATACTAGATGGTACCCGTCAAAACTTGACGGTTATTAAGTAAACATTCCAATAAAAAAAAGGGTTCATAACCTTATTAAAATATTAGAAATTCATATGAAAGCCACGTGTGCTGGTAATTTAGAAATATTCAATAAAACACTTCAAAAAAATGTAAGAATATTTTGCGGTTATATTAGGTATTCGCTTTGAAAAGCACGCTACCGTAAAGACACTTTTGAACATATCACTATTCATGCGCCGAGTTTGCAACTTTCCGAAAATACAAAATTTGATATTATTGTAATATCTGGTTAAAATAATCCCTATATATAAAACGCGTAGGTATGCGGCACAAAAATCTACGATATTTCTACACTTCGAATGGCAACGGCTGCAACTACCGGATGTAAACAGCGGCTGTCCGCAATTTAAAACCGCGTGTGTGTAGTGGCCGCATAAGTTACAACCGCTGATCTTTTGACAATACATGTTTAGACCTATCAAATCCATTGTTTAACCATGGACAGTTGTATGTAGGTTTATCTAGAATCCATTCTTTTGATTCTGTCGCTTTAGTATCTCCTACTTTTGAAATACTCAAATCTGTATATCAAGAAGTTTTATGAATATCATAGTTGAAATCCACACTATATTTTAAGTACTTGCTGAATTTTTGCTCCATTTTATAAGTGAGGAAATTTTCCCAAGAATTTATTATTTAATATGATTAAGTGTAGATATCTGAATTGTGAACAGTAATACATACAGAGAGTGATGTAATCAACACTGTATTTAAAATTTCCCCCCAACAATTTCTTATTTCTTGTAATGGTAAAGTGTAGATATCTTAATTTTGAAAAATTGCTGAATTTTTGCTCCATTTTATAAATGAAGAAATTTTCCCAGCAATTTATTATTTAATATGATTAAGTGTAGATATCTGAATTGTTAACAGTAATTCATACAGAGAGTGATGTAATCAACACTATATTTAAAATTTTCCCCCTGCAATTTCTTATTTGTTGTAATGATAAAGTATAGATATCTTAATTTTGAAAAATAGTACATACAAAGAGGGATGTAATTTTTAAAATCATTGATGTGGGCTTTCTCAGTCTTATCTTTAACTCTGTTCTAAGGTAATGGAAATTCACATTTTTTGATCACGATGTTTTAGAATCAGCTTAATAGAGAATACCCCTTAACAACATATATTTATGATGACAGGTAATTGTAACATTCCTTACATATGTCACTTTCAGTTGCGTTGTTTTGCAAAAGGAAATTTAAAACTAAAAGTGACCATGCTGGTCACGCAGTGGCTAGTATGGTTAAAATATAAATAAATATATATATATATAAAAAAAAAAAAAGATGAATGAATGACTAACTTCATGTTTACATTTTCATGTCCCGAATATATAAAATGAATACTTGTTATTAATTTAATTGAAACGCTATGAAAACGTGAAAGGTATCGGAAAATTATAGACTTTTAAAAATTTAAGAAAATTTTGCCGTTATGTTAGGTATTCGCTCTGAAAAGCACACTACTATACAGTACATACCGTAGATAGTACATGTAAAAACGTGATGAATGAATGACTAACTTCATGTTTACATTTTCAAGTCCCGAATATATAAAATGAATACTTGTTATTAATTTAATTGAAACGCTATGAAAACGTGAAAGGTATTGGAAAATTTACAACTTTTAAAAATTTAAGAAAATTTTGCCGTTATGTTAGGTATTCGCTCTGAAAAGCATACTACTATACAGTACATACCGTAGACAGTACCTGTCAAAACTTGATGGTAAGTAATTGAACAGTTCCAATAAAAAAAAGATTCATAACCTTGTTAAAATATAAGAAATTTTTACAGAATATTAGAAAATAATATTCTGTAAAAATGTAAACATGAAGTTAGTCATTCATTCATCTTATAAAAAAAAAAGATGAATGAATGACTAACTTCATGTTTACATTTTCATGTCCCGAATATATAAAATGAATACTTGTTATTAATTTAATTAAAACGCTATGAAAACGTGAAAGGTATCGGAAAATTACAGACTTTTAAAAATTCAAGAAAATTTTGCCGTTATGTTAGGTATTCGCTCTGAAAAGCACACTACTATACAGTACATACCGTAGATAGTACATGTAAAAACGTGAATATTAGAAAATAATATACTGTTTTGCAACCTGATGTGTTGCAATTTAGAACATTGAAATTTACTTGAATGTTTGCTGTCTGATTTGTTAATTTTAAATTGTTTTCTAATTTGAAGGTGAAATTTTTTAATACTTTTTTTTATTAGATCTGAAAAATAAAGTAATATAATTCGAGAAAGTGGCACAAAACAAAATAATAAAATGTCCCCTTATAATCACCTGAAATATTGTTTTAAGGTGACTGCCTACATTTGGAGCCAATTTTTTTAAAAAATCATTTTTTAAAGATTTTTTTGTTTTTTATGGTAAAATAGCATTTGAAAATTAAAAAATAAACAAAAACTTGCCAGTAAATACCATACTTTTTTATAAATTGGTCAATTTGAAGTAATTTTCAATGAAAATTAGCTAAAATGCGACACATCTGACAGTTATCTTAAATGACCCACAATCTAAGAGAAATTTTAAAATGCAAAATTGTTGCAATATGAAAATTTCCCCCAATTCATCATTCCTCTCCTTATAAAAACAGCCCCAAACACAGTGGCGTATGCAGGGGAGGGGTTGATGGGGGTTAACCCCCCCCCCATTTTTTCTGATTACATATATTACTTAAATAGGTTCAAGCTCTGCACTGATTGCTGAAAACTACTTTTTCATAGTAACCCCCCCCCCCCCACTTTTGAAAATTCCGGCGTATGCTGCTGCCCAAACAAAAACTATTTAACTATTTATTATTATGCATCAATTATTGAGCGTCATTTCATTAACAATAGCATCTAAAACATTTCCCGAAAATTTTATCAAATTATATGTATTATTGTGTGAAATATCATGATAACGGTAAAGATTTGTGCTAAAAACATAATTCTGAGAAAAACTCAGTTCAAGTTGTTTGCCACTTCAATTTTGTAGCAGACATTTTTTAAAACAGCTATAACTCTGCTTCTAATTGATGTAGAATGAAAATCAAAACGGTTTTGAAAAGAGAAAAGATTGAATTGCACGATTCCTGGAAAAAATAAAATTGACCAAAATAGTCAAAAAATGAAATTTTCAACGTAGGCAGTCACCTTAAAAGATACACTATCATTGCAATAGAATGCTTTACTAAAAATTATTACAGTGAGGTTTTTTTAAAAAAATATTGAAGTTTATAATTAAAAAACGTTCTTGGAAAAAAAAACCATGCTTGCAGCTGATTTTAAAATCAGACTTGTACAGTCTAACTAATGCAGCCAGATATTTAGAAACAATACTGCTAATTCAATCTATTTCAATGTAATATAAATATTTTATATAATCATGTATTATGCTATATATATGTATAAATATATTAAACAAAAATAAAATATATAAATAAAATCAGATTAAAATATCATGCAAATTATTCACGTGCAAATAATTTTTGCATGTGTATTTCAATTTAATGTACATATATTATATCTTATGCTATATATATGTATAAATAGGCTAAGTATAAATATATTAAGCAAAAATACAATATATAAAGAAAATCAGATTAAAATATCATGCAAATTATTCACGTGCAAAAAATTTTTGCACGTGTATTTCAATTTAATGTACATATATTATATATTATGCTATATATATGTATAAATAGGCTATGTATAAATATATTAAGCAAAAATAAAATATATAAAGAAAATCAGATTAAAATATCATGCAAATTATTCACATGCAAAAAATTTTTGCACGTGTATTTCAATTTAATGTACATATATTATATCTTATGCTATATATATGTATAAATAGGCTATGTATAAATATATTAAGCAAAAATAAAATATATAAAGAAAATCAGATTAAAATATCATGCAAATTATTCACGTGCAAAAAATTTTTGCACGTGTATTTCAATTAATATACATATATTATATCTTATGCTATATATATGTATAAATAGGCTATGTATAAATATATTAAGCAAAAATAAAATATATAAAGAAAATCAGATTAAAATATCATGCAAATTATTCACGTGCAAAAAATTTTTGCATGTGTATTTCAATTTAATGTACATATATTATATCTTATGCTATATATATATATAAATAGGCTATGTATAAATATATTAAGCAAAAATAAAATATATAAAGAAAATCAGATTAAAATATCATACAAATTATTCACATGCAAAAAATTTTTGCACGTGTATTTCAATTTAATGTACATATATTATATATTATGCTATATATATGTATAAATAGGCTATGTATAAATATATTAAGCAAAAATAAAATTATAAAGAAAATCAGATTAAAATATCATGCAAATTATTCACATGCAAAAAATTTTTGCATGTGTATTTCAATTTAATGTACATATATTATATATTGTTAAATATATATATATATATGTATAAATATATAAATATATGTATAAATATATATTAAGCAAAAATAATATATATAAACTAAAGAAATTCTGATTAAAAATCATACAAAGTTATTGAATCGTTACTAAACACGTATTAGATGTGGAATATATAGAATTCCATGTGTTGTAAATGCAAAAAATCTGTATACTGAAGATTTGGCCTTTTGAACCGGCTAGCTTTTGTGACGTACAGTTTGGAACATATCACTGCGCATGCGTCAAGTTTGCAACTAAATTCGACATTATTGTAATATTAAATTGTAATACTGTATTGTAATATATATTATATATTATGTATTAAAAAATATATAGTATATATTAAAATATATATATTATATATGGTTAAAATAATGAAAACCTGTTTTACTGTGAAAAAAATTCTGATTCAATTTTTCTTAAATTAACGAATCACGGTGAATGAATGACTCACTTGTGTTTACATTTTCAAGTTCTGAGAAACACTATGATAACGCGAAAGGTGGCGGAAAAGAGATAATTCTCTAATGAAGAGATAATTTTGAAATAAAATTGATCGAAATAAAGTTGATTTGTGTCGATATTACGCTGTTTTAATTACAATTATTTGGGTTTAGTTGGCAAATAATCTTTTTGAACTTTACTTTTAACTTGTTAAGCCTAACTCATAAAACAAAATGGATGCCAAATGGATGGATATGAGGTGGTCGCTCCGGACGCGTTACGGACAGAGTCGACTACAGAACACGGCAACTATTATAAGGATATATATATATATATATATATATATATATGTATGTATGTATGTGTGTATGTGTACACAGTCGAACCCCATTATAAGGAACTTCAAGGGACCAAAGTTTTTGTTCGCTTTATCCGGTGGTTCGCTATATCCGAACCGTTAACAAAAAATGCTAGAGTTCACAAAAGATATAACTCATAAGTTGTAATGTGTATTCAAAAATGATGTATGAAAAAAAAAAGATAAAACCGATTAAAAATGATCATTAATGAATTAAATCGACTAAAATCGATTACATTAAATTGACACAATACTAATTAAATTGCGTACAATAGGTAAACGGCGGGACCACAATTTTCGTTTGTTATATACAGGGTTCGCTATAACGGGGTTCGACTGTATATATGATAGGCCAGGCCCACTCACTAACAACAGAGTAATTATGTGATTAAATAAATGTTTTTAACTATCGTAATTCTTTTTTCCTAAAGAGAGTTACCGGAACTCCGTACTGGCGAGTTTCGCCTCAAATCGAGCCCTGTATATATATATATATATATATATATATATATATATATATATATATATATATATATATATATTTCTTCTGTCCGTGTGTATGTAACTGAACTCCTCCTAAACGACTGGACTGATTTTTATGAAATTTTTTGTGTGCAATTTAGTTGATTCGAGAATGGTTTAGATTCACAATTTGATCTGATAGAATATGTTTTTATATTTTTAATTAATTAATAAAAACCAAAAATTTTTAAGGGGGTGCGTCCGGTAAATGGAAGCTGTTACAGTTTGTGAAATCACCGCTCTAGATAATGGCGACCACGTTAGATTTAGTTAGCAAACAGCGAGCGAAAAAATAAAAATAAATAAAATCAAAAAGTTTCAAGTCATATATTAAACCAGAATAATAAATGAAAATAATAATCTTTCAAGTCAGATTTTATACTCTAAAATGGATCAGATCCAACGGCATATTGATACTCTCGACACGCGATGGAAAATTCGAATCAACCACGTTAAGTGACACGAGATCTTTTTTAATCGCTACTGCAATCCTCCTCGCCTATATCTTTGTGTCTATTGAAGAGCTAAAGACTAAGCTTCTATCCTGCTAACTTATTTCTGACTAAAAATTCCTCTGACATGTATAATCACCAGCCCACAACTTTCCAATAGCGAATATGATTCACTTTACCCAATAAAACACTACGTCATCGTGGCGCGTTCGGAAGGTCGCCAATTTGGAAAGTACCATGCTCTCGACCCGGGTTCGAATCCAGAGTTGTGTAAAATTTGCTAGACTTGTTATTTAAGCTTTTATTTTATTATTTTTTAATTATTATTTTATTTTCTTTAATTATTTTTTTTTTATTTTTAAAATTGTTATTTTTATTTATTTTTATTTTTTTCAGCTTTTTTATGATGAAATACCGAATATAGCTGAAATCTGAGGAGTTTATTATACATTTATACATTTTTAATTGGGTTTTCATATTATTAATATGTATAACATTTCGTATGCTTTTTTTCTATGTTATTTATACTGCGTTTAGTTTATTAATGGATTTTTGTAGGTTTATTATAAATTTATATATTTTATGTTTTACTTTTCAGGATTTTTTGTTCCAATGATAAAGGCTAAATCTTTTCTATGTTACATATACTGTGTTAATTTTTAAATTGATTTTAGTTAACAAACATTCTTAAAATCCCGGGCATCGCCGGGTACTTGAGCTAGAATTACAACGTTTGAACAGGACAACGTCTGTCGGGTCCGCTAGTATATATATATATATATATATATATATATAAACAAATAAATAAACAACTATATATATATATATATATATATATATGTTTATATATATAGAATCGAACCCCGTTATAGCGAACCAGGTATAAAACGAACTCACGGATATAACGATCAAAAAATTTTTCCCGCCGTTTTCCTATTGTATTTAATGCTAATTTATACTTATATAGCGAACCTCCGAAATCTTAAGAATCGGCTATAATGAACTTTTTTTTCAGTCGACTACTAAATATTTTTTTTTTAAACTTTTAAACAATGTTGAAGACACAAAACGAATGTTAAAGAAGCAGAGAATGATGAAGATTTACCTATTATCGTGATGTGGATAAAAAAGCACAAAATTTCATCATTCTCAGATTGTGACATGCCATTTCTCGAAACATGCGATGATGAAGTCAGTACACGCGAAAATCCGACTGATGAAGATATTGTGGAAGAAATTAAAACTAATCGTTCTGAAATCGAACATTCTGCATCTGATGAGGATGAAGAGGAGCACATAAATGACTAAACCGCTAGCATCTCAGATGCCACAACAGCGATGCGTGTCATTAATAAATTTTTGTCTACACAAACGGTGGAAGAAAGAGTGTTGGAGTCGTTTCATGTATTGGACAAAGAAATTCATAAAAAGTTTTTGAAATCGGCATCACGTCGGTTAGAAGATTACCGATTATTTCTGTATCAAAACAGTGAGCAACAATCGAAGGTAAAATGAATTTATTTCCATTTGTCTTCATTTTTAGTTAATTTAATTAGTATTGTGTCAGTTAAATGTAATTAATTTTAGTCAATTTAATTCATTAGTGATCATTTTTAATAGAATTTATCGTTTTCTTAATACAGCATTATTTGAATACACATAGCAACTAATGAGGCATACATTTTGTGAACGCTAGCATTTTTCTTAACGGTCCGGATATAGCGAACAAAACATTTGGTCTCTTGAAGTTCGTTATAACGGGGTTCGACTGTATATATAATAGGCCAGGGCCACTTACTAAAAACAGATATATATATATATATATATATATATATATATATATATATATATATATATATATATATATATATATATATATATATATATATATATATATATATATATGCAGTAGAATCTCGATCGATTGTTTCCCGAATCATCGTTTTCCTGCATTTATTGTTTATCTGCCCCTGTCCCAACTATCATATTGCTTTGTTATGTTCCCACATCTATCGTTTTTCCTCATTTATCGTTAAGTGCAATTGGTCCCTTGAAAAACGATAGATTGAGATTCCACTTATATGTGTGTGTGTGTGTGTGTGTACTGTGTGTATACTGAGTGTACTGTGTACATATATATATATATATATATATATATATATATATATACATATATACATATATATACATATATGTATATATATATATATATATATATATATATATATATATATATATATATATATATATATACATATATACACATATATATACATACATACATACATATATATATATATAAATATATATAATATATAATATATATGCATAAAACCCTGTGGCTGGGCAAGGTCGACTCAGCCTTTCATCCCTTCAGTGGGTGGATAAAATGAGGACCAAGCATGCTTGGGAACTACACTCTGGGGGTCCCACGTCAGGTTGACCACTTGACTGAGACATATGCTGTATGGCACCCCAAGCCCACAGTCACGAACGCGGAGATGGGTACCGCCGGCCCTGATCCACATCGGACTGTTGCGCCGTGAGTTTAAGTATATATATATATATGAAAGATATAAAATTTAAGTTGATCCCCTGTAAATTTTCTTTCCTTCCCATGCTTAAGATGGGGACCAAATTCTGTTTTCAAGAACCCAGGAATATTTTTCATAGCGTCAGCAATCCCTGGGCAAGCTACGAAACATTCCGACCCTTCTATGCCCAAATAAGGTAATCGTCCTGCACAACTGATGCAGCTTGCAAAAAACATCTTTGGTCAGCAAATTCTTCAACCGCAGATACCTCTATACTCAAACCCCGGGACTCACTCGGGTGTTGGCTTTCCATTAGATCAGATGTCTGTTTAGCCACTCGGAAATAAATTTCTTTTTCTAATAGTTCTGTAATCTGATCTTATTTCATTACATATATATATATATTATATATATATATATATATATATATATATATATATATATATATATATATATATATATATATATATATATATATATATATATATAAACATATATATATATAACATTTTAAGAACTTGAGGTAGCATTTTTAGAGACTTCAGAATTTATTTAAAGTTTTATTCCCGAAGTTCAGACATTTGAAAATATTTGTGTAATGGTCATTATGGTACTTTGTCCTAAAATATCAACTTCATAAATTGATCGCCATTTCCCCCAACAGCGAGGGGATTGCCGCTGAATCGTCGATCGAGGGGAAAAAAAAAAAAAAAAAAAAACCTGATGAGACCGACACAGCACGTTCCGTCCACGCGCTGACAAGGCAACAGAACGAGATCGGACCTGAGGCACGGAAATTTGTTGGCAGAGCGAACCCCGCAAGCAGAAGCAAAACAAACCAGCATACAAACAAGAACGTTGAAAAGCTCGCATGTCCTAATCGGGCCGGACAATCAATGGCGGACAAGACAAACATCGTTACCGTGACGTGAGGCATGCAAATGGGCAGTTTTCTGATACTTGTGCACGACAGGTTGGAGTGGAGCTCGTCCGAATAAGCGAAAAATATTTACAAGATAAAAAGAACTTTTTATTTACCATGTTTTAAAATTTTCTGTTGAATCATATAAACTTGACAATTCTATTTATTAATAACTACTTTCTTAAAAATTTTTTGATGAATTATCCCATCGACTTGAAAGAAAATGAAGTTAATTGGAAGTTAACTTGCGTTTAACTTTACGTACCCGTCCCGACCTATAGATGGCTGCACCATTCTACAAAACAAAATTAACTGGAAATGAATTCAATCCTGCTTAAAGATGGCTGAAAGTATTAAATTAATGCATCGTCATCGTGTTCTGAGCCATTCTAAAAGTTTCAAATGTCTAGCTAGTCGGGAAGTTAGTTAAAAATCGATTGCAAGATTTGTACCGGACAAACACACACACAAACAAAAAAGCGAGTTAATAAAAACATGGTAAAAAGCATCACAATATATTTGACAGATGCGCAAACAAGGAAGACTGTGCGCACGCAGTTTTGAAACAAAGTTATTCCGTGAAAAGCGTCATAAGGTCACCGCTAAACAGGGACAAAACGGCCCGAATTAAACATCGACAAGTTCCCCGTTTCGACCACAGCTATACAAAGTGCACAACATTAAATATTTTAGAGGAATTTTTCCTACACATGTCCGAAAACAAAGGCGGGAAAAACATTCGGTTTGTTTGACGTCTGATTTCCCCCTGGATGTTTTTTTTCTCTTCTTGTTTTATTTAGTGGAATGCATTTTAAATGCGATCAAGTAAGTCCATTTAAATTTCAGATTTCGCACGTGTGGTTGCGCAGGGCAAATATTTCGTGCTAATATTTATTCAGAAACCAATAGAGACACTCGATTGCCAATCGTATATGCTGTACCCAAGTTCCGCCCTAGTTAAGGGCTCGAGCCCTGGATAGTTTGACCATTGGCCTGATGAACAAAGAGTTGTTGGCTAGGTTGAAAAATGAATAATAGCCCCAACTAAATTTAATGTAAGCTTACCTCCAAAGTTGACTGTTGGGCCAACTGAACGCCAACCGTTGGGCCTACTGAAAGCCTACTGTTGAGCTGCAAATCCAACCGTTGAACCAACCTCGCGCCAACGGCCAAATCATTTAAATCCAACGGTTGGGCCTACTGAAAGCCTACTGTTGACCTGCAAATCCAACCGTTGGACCAACCTCGAGCCAACGGCCAAATCATTTAAATCCAACGGTTGAGTCAACTGAACGCCAACTGTTGGGCCTACTGAAAGCCTACAGTTGCCCTACAAATCCAACCGTTGGGCCAACCTCGCGCCAACGGCCATATACCACCGTTGGCCAACCATGCCCGAAAATGGTTGGCCAATGACTTGCCAACGGTTTTGTGTTACTTGGGTCCTCGTTAAGGAATCACTGATGACTACACCGGAAGGAAAGGAATTCCATCAAAGACGAAATTTCTTTAAAGTTTTACCGGTAAACTGACGATGTGTTGTCAAACAGCCTTCTTCGCCAACCATACATAAACATACATATATAGGTTCCCCCCTATATCCGTTGCACCCCCCTTAACTTCTAAACAGTGACAGCTTAGGCCATAAAGTTGGTGTCTAGGTACCGTAAAAATGCTATGCGCTACTCGACGGAACAACTTACAACGCCATCTATCGGCAAATTTTGGAATTAGTGTTTTTATCTCAAAAACGGTACGAGATACGGGAAAAAAGTCAGTAACAAAGTTGTTCAGCATCATTGATTTAGTAATAAAAGACACCTTGCGCACATTAATACTGAAAACAGAATGTAGAAAATTTGCAAAATTTGCCGATAGATGGCGTTGTAAGTTGACTCATCGAGTAGCGCATAGCCTTTTTACTGTATCTAGACACCAACTTTATGGCCTAAGCTGTCACCGTTTAGAAGTTAAGGTGGGAGTGTAACGGATATAGGTGGGAGCCCTGTATACATACTACACATACATACATATACATGCAAAAAATATAAATTAAATAATTTAAATTAAAATTTAAATGATTCGAGGGGAAAATTATACTCGAGTGTGTTTAAAACGCTCTTCCATTTCTTTGGTTTATCAAATGAATCAAAAGTTCGGGCTATCTGAAAATACCACTTTTATTGGATGATAGCTGCAATAGTAGACACATTTCATAGGTTAACATGGAGGTGGGCCATGTAATCCAATAGGGTCAGTACACAGCAGCCTTGATATGTCGCTGAAATTTCTTTTATTAGAAGGCTAATGAAATGGGATGTTATTATTTACATTTCTAATTTGAAAATGAGCTGGAAAAGGAAACTGCTTAAAGCGAATATGGACCTTCAGATTGACAAAAATATGACCCCAAAACGATTTTTTTTTCTTTCAGAAAATGATTTTGCAACTCATCAGCTTTAAATTTTTAAAAAAAGCATGTTGATCCGATCATTATTAACCCAGTTATAAGTATTTTTTTCAAACGTAAACAATGGAAATGTTAGTCAAATTAAAACTTTAAATGCTATTTTCTCAAAACAAGTTTTCATGTCGCTTCGGTAAGTTCAAAATGTTCCATGCGTCATAATTTTTCTTGAATTTTCATAAAATTTCATAAAATGATTATTTATATATGTTAGAATAAAACTTAGTAATCAATTCATTATACTATTTTAAAACAACATAACATTTTTACAATAAAAAAAATTTTTGATAAAATTTTGCATAAAATGACCTATTTCTATCGATTTCTTTTCTAGTTTTTATAAATATGCCTGTAAATCAAATATTGCTAGTAACTTTTATTATAACTATATAAAGGTAAATTAAGAGAGAAAATTAGATATCTGAGACAAAAATGGATGCGCATGGAGCATTTTTAAATAGAGGAATTAACAAACAGATTTTAATTAATATCTTAATTAATTACATTCTGATTTTTTTAATTTTATTTAGAAGTTTCATCTCTAAACAACACTGTAGCAATTGGTTGATAAAAAAAAAAAAATAAAGATTTTCATGGTCCATTGTCGCCTTAAAATGGAACATTAATGTTAGTGCTCCTGAATCAAAATCAGCTGATTTTAATAATAAAATAGCAGAGTGACTGATGTATTGATATTCCTTTCGCGCTATATATATATATATATATATATATATATATATATATATATATATATATATATATATATATATGTATATATATATATATATATGTATATATATATATATATGTATATATATATATATATATATATATATATATATATATGTATATATATATATATATATATATGTATATATATATATATATATGTATATATATATATATATATATATACATATGTATATATATATATATATATATATATATATATATATATATATATATATATATATATATATATATATATATAATATATATAGACAGAGAGAGAGAGAGAGAGAGAGAAACTTCTTTATGGTGGGCAGTCATGATTTCGAAAAAAAAAAAGTGGCCGCTGAAAAGAGGTTTCTGCCATAGCATTGGCTCTCTCTCTATATATACTGAATTTTCTCTAGCCGGCCACCCTTCTCAACGGCCCTATTTTTTTCAGAAGCAATTCCAGACTCCATAGAGACAATGTTATGGCAGAAACCCCTTTTCGGCGGCCACCCCTCAAGACGATCACTTTTATTCGGATCCGCCGTAGAATTTTCACTGTGTATAGAGTGGAATTTCGATCCATCGTTTCCCGGATCATCGTTTTCCTGTGAGTGTCGCTTGTTTCACCCAGTCCTGACGATCGTATTGCTTTGTTATGTTCTCGCATCTATCGTTTTCCCGCATTTATCGTTCAGTTCAGTCGGTCCCTTGAAAAGCGATAAATCAAGGTTCCACTGTGTGTGTGTGTGTATGTATATATATATACTGTGCGGTAACTAGGCAGGGGCAACAAGGGTACCCGCCCAGGGCCCACTTGGAAGGGGGGTCCAAAATGCTGTATTTGTTTTATTATTTTCCGAAACCTAATTAATTAAGGGGCCCTAATGCAAATTCTTGCCCAGGGCACAGGAATGGCTAGTTACGGCACTGTATATATATATATATATATATATATATATATATATATATATATATATACACTGCTGGCCACCCAAATTGCAACACCAAGAAAGACAAGAGATATCACAACAAAATTTATTTTGTAGATAACATGTTGACCAAGTATCAAATGATTAAATTTATAGACTTCTGTGAAGTGTGGTTCCTGCCAAAATCAGTAGCCAGAGTAGCCGCCATTGTTGGAGATCACCGCTGCCAGACGCCTCGGCATTGATTCAAAGAGACTTTGGGTGAGTTCTTGGGGTACAGCAGACCAAGCAGCTTACACATGTTGCCAAAGTTGATCTACTGTGTCAGCTGGGGATGGAATCTGGGTCAATCGTAGAGCAACCATGGGCCACATGTTTTCTATCGGCGAAAGATCAGGAGAGCGAGGCGGCCAGGGAAGCAATTCAATCTGGCGATTGAAGAAGAACCGTTGGACAATGCGTGCCACGTGTGGTCGCGCATTATCCTGTTGAAATATGGCTGTGGGAAAGCCCTGAAGGTAAGGAAGGACAACTGGCTCCAACACCTCGGAGATGTAGCACTGGCTGTTTAAAGTACCGGCAATGCGTACTAGAGGTGTGCGAGAGTGATATCCAATACCGCCCCATACCATAATACCCGGTGCAGGACCAGTGTGGCGGTGCATAACGCAGTTGTTCAGCATCCTCTCTTCACGTGTCTCCAGACTCGAATGCGACCATCGTGGTGTTGCAGACAGAAGCGTGACTCGTCAGTAAAGACAATTTCATTCCATTCTGCCGTCCACATCCTTCTGTCATCGCACCATTGGCGGAGGAGACGTCTGTGGTTCTGCGTCAAGGGTAGACAAAGCAATGGACGTCTTGCGGACAGACCATTCTGCTGTAAACGGCGTCGAATGGTACGCGCAGACACTGGATGATGCGTTACAGACTGCATGTGCTGTGCTAAGGTTCGTGATGTGACTGAGCGATCCGTCACTGCCATGCGCACAATTTACCTGTCATCACGTGAAGTGGTGCGCTGAGGTGGATGCGATCGAACACGCCGGGCCGTCGTACCCTCCTGCATCCAACGATCACATATCCGCATTACAGTTGTTTGGTTTCGTCCAACACGACTACCGATTTCCCTGAAAGATAATCCACAATCTCGGTAGGCCACTATCCTTCCTCTGTCGAACTCGGATACTTGATCAAAAGATGATCGCTGTTTTCGACGAGGCATAATTGATCGTTTTTTTGAAAAAACCAAAGAAAAACACAATTGCCGAACTTGAAATCGACGAAATCTCCAAGCCTTAAATAGCACTTTGAAGTGGCACCACAGGCGCGCATGATGTGCGTCTGCGCTGAAATTCTAATCATTTGCATATCTCACCTCCGCTAATGCATGTTGTAAATTTCATGTTATTTGCATGTTTCCTTCAGGGTGTTGCATTTACAGTGGCCAGCAGTGTATATATATATATATATATATATATATAAAAGTTGCAAATGCATTAAGAGATTAAAATTAACAAAATCAATTAAAAACAGCAAATGACAGACTTCTCACGATACTTAATCGGGTTTTAGTTAAGCTAACAGCAGAGGGAGGTTATTTCATGAAAAATAGTCATACTGTTATAAAACAATTGATTTATTGCAAAGGACATAAAAAGTTATGATTTTACCGATTTGTTTAACTCAATAGATTTAAAGGACCTGTATAAAATAATCATAGAATTGTATGAACAATATGACCTAAAAGCGTATATTACGTTCAATAAATTTCGGGCTCTACTGGATTTGGTATTGCATGATATTATATTATACAATGGTACTGTTTTTATAGGCAAATGCAGGGTATCCCTATGGGAGGAGGATGTTCCTCTGCACTTGCGACATATATCTGCATTTTTATGAGAGAAAAGTAATGCTCTTAAATGAGCTCCTTTATTTCCGATATGTTGATGACGTACTAATTGCATTTAATGAAAATATTTCATCACTGAGTTTGGGTTTTTACCCTGAATGTTTAGAGCTTGTGGAGTCTGAACGTGACAAAAATGGTAATCTGGTCTTTCTGGATTTGAGTTTGAACATCGATGATCAATATAACTTAACTTACATGAGTTAAGTTATATTGATCATAAAAATGCATGATACATGAGTTAAGTTATAAGTTATATTAATTATAGTATGTATGACAAACGTGATGAATATGGATTTGAGACAGTCAGAATTATGTCATGGGACAACAATATACATAAAAACATAAAACGAAATATTATTTTAAATCATATAATTAGAAGTAGAAGATTACATTCAAATATTGTGGAGTTTAACATCAATATAGACAATTTCATGATAAGGGCAAGTGGAAGAGGATTTCCACTTCTATTTCTAAAAGACATATTAACCAAGTTTTTGAAAGCAAATGACTGTGACCATAATTGAGTATTGGCTGAAGCTGGTGTTTGAGGTGTGTGTTGAATTTTTTATATTTCTAGTTTTGGTGTGCGGTTCATTTGATAAGGGTTATGCATTGAAGTTCTGAAGTGGCAGGCAGTTGTGCTTTCTTCTGCAGTTCATTTCTAATTTTTTAATTTTATGCAAGTTTTCAGCTTCAATGTGGTTTCTGGAATTGTAGTGATCTCCGGGAATGTTGCCATGGCTTAAAAACATGTTTTAACCGGAGAGGGGGGTCAATAATGAAGAAGGAACTATCGTTCCAGGTTCCCCGTTACTACACCATAAATTAAAATCCTTAATCTTTAGCTTACGGGGCACATTTTTCAGATTCTCTCTTGAGAATGGCCATGAAGGGGATTATATATATATATATATATATATATATATATATATATATATATATATATATATATATATATATATATATATATATATATATATATATATATATATATATATATATAAATATATATATATATATATATACACACATACATACATACATCATATATATATATATATATATATATATATATATATATATATATATATATATATATATACACATACATACATACATCATATATATATATATATATATATATATATATATATATATATATACAGTGGAATCTCGATCTATCGTTTTTCAAGAGACCGATTGAAATGAACGATAAATGCGGGAAAACGATAGATACGGAAACATAACAAAGCAATATGATCGTTGGGACTGGATAAAATGAACGACACGTACGGAAAAACGATGGATCCGAAAACCATCGATCTAGATTCCACTGTATTCATTCTTGGGTCTGTATTCTTGGGATACATGCTATCCCACCCCGTAAGGAAAAGGTTAATATCTTGAAAGCGTTTGACTGCAAATGCGAGTTTACCAAACTCTATCCATCTGGCCCACTTTCTCGGCGTTACCGCCCCGGGGGAAAAACGTTCGAAAATCAGATCCGGGCCACCCGCGAGACGGGGGGTCCTTCGCTCCCGGGGGTGCACGAGTCGTCACGTCTCGGGGATTGCACATTGTCACCCTCTCGACCGCAGGATTCACACCTCTCCCACCAATCCTCGGAGGTGTCAAGAAAGTGGGCGGGCCGACAACGCTCGCCCCGGCTCGCCATTGGAGAAGGAAGTTTGACAGCTCTTCGTGAGAAGTGGACGGGAGGCGGGGTCAGAAACTTTAGGGGTATTTTTTTTATTTTTTTCAACTTCGTTTTTGGCTGAAGCACGTGATGCAGACGGACGCATACCAGACTGTGCGGCGTTGGAGGGTTTTTTTTTTCTTTCCGTTTATTTATTTATTTTTTTTTCTCGTTCCTTTCCTCACCGTTGCATCGGCGTCTCTGTTACGACAGGATTTATGGGGTATAGACACGATAGTCGTAACTCTATCAGGTGGTTATTTGTTTCTTTTAGCGCTGGCCTATCAGGGATCTTAGAAAATGGTTAATGGCTCATACGATTGTTAAAAGTCAAAAAATTATAAAAATTGTGTCAGATTCGACATTCTATATCTTGAAAAGTATAATAATTAAAATCATAATTTTTTGTGTGTAAATAGAACAATGTTTTATTTATGAATATATACCTGTTGTTTCTTGTTTCATAGTTAAAAATAATTTTTGTTAGATAGTCATAAATAGTAAGTAGTTTGCTTTGGACAAAAGTGATATCAAAGCTAACGCACATAAATACTCCAAAAAAAATTAAGTTTAAGACAAAATTTCTGCTTTTAACAAATACTGAAGAAACTAAAGTTTAATTTGAACCTAAATTTGTATATATTTAAGGTATATTTCTATTTTTACTATGAAATTTAAAATGTGCATTTTTTTCTTAATAAATTTATCTATGCATGAAAAATGCATTCTCTAGAGATCTGTAAACAAATTTAGGTTCAGTTTCAAGCAAATGATAATATGTACTGTCTGTGAAAATTTCATGCAAAAATACGAAATAGTTCTAGAGATAACTCGTGCGATATGTGAAAAACACACATTTTGAGATAAATCCCTTTGAAGTATTGCCCTTTAAATCTGTTTACATTAAACATCTGACACGTTTTTATTCATAACTTCCGTAATTATGGGAATTTTTTCAAGCGAATTGTCTTAAAATACTCAGTAAAAGTTAATCTTTTATATATATATTTTTTTCAAAAAATGGATTTTTTTTTTTTGACGGTTTAACAGTCGTATGACCCCGGGAGATTAAGGGCTAGAAACAAGAGTCGTCTACAACTAGATTTTCTGGTAGGGCACGGGTAAACGTTTTAGACCATCACTAGGGACAATCATTAAATTACGCCCTTTTCCATTCGTAGTGGTGCAACTTTAATCACTTTGAGAGTGGGGGTGTTGCCGTTTCTGGGAAAGGAATTTTTAGTTCGGGGGGGAGGGGGAGAAATAAGGTATGGAATTTTACCTGGAAAAACTTACCCTATCTTTTTCAATTTATGTGTAGACTAGATTGATACCCGTGCTTAGCTACGGAGTACTTTCAAATTAAATACAACGGTCAATGTATGCAGTTAATGCCAAATATATATATATAAAGTAAAATATTATAAACAAATAAACACTAACAAAAAAAAATTAAAAAGCGGACATCGACTGTGAAACAAATTAACTTAAAACCTACCTTAGCATTGAAAATATAAAATTTTTCAATAAAAGATTGCGCAGTTGCTTCATATCCTCATATTGAAAATGGACAAATATAACTAAACAAATAATCCAATAGAGCTAGATTATTATTATCTAGCTCTGTTGGATTTTTTTTTTAGTTATATATATATATATATATATATATATATATATATATATATATATATATATATATATATGTGTGTGTGTGTGTGTGTGTAATATATATATATAATCGTAAGGGATATTTTTATAGACAAAATAATGTAGAAGAAAATATTCAAATTAAATACATCGGTCAATGTATGCAATTAATTTGTATGTTTAATATCCATAAAAAATACTAATTTGAATTAAATTCTTAAAAAAACTTCCATCTCCATTAGTATAGTGGATAAATTTTATCTTTTACCGTATTTTAATAATTTTTGTCGATTTAATTCGTTGTTATTCACGGGACGCAAAATTACTTTAAAGTATCATAAAAAGAAAAGAAACCACGTGATCGGCATTTAATAAATTAAATTCTAAAAATTAATCTTTGAAAATGCACCAAAT
Organism: Dolomedes plantarius; assembly: GCA_907164885.2. NCBI lineage: Eukaryota > Metazoa > Arthropoda > Arachnida > Araneae > Dolomedidae > Dolomedes > Dolomedes plantarius. Next base: position 15,483,449 of record OU015490.1, read on the forward strand.
ATCAGAAAATGGAGGTAAATATTCGAAAAAGATTTCATTCTAAAGCAATTTTTATGGTCTTTTTACGATATAAATGTTATAACCCTCAGATTATTATTTTAAATGCAAACTTTAAAGAATGTTACAAAAAAACAGCTTAAAAATTTCTTTTTAAAATATCTAAGAAGACTTTTACAAAAATCTCTCTAGTGCACCCCTACACCATAAGAAGAATCGCCATGCAAAATTTCAGCACTTTAGGTCTAGCGGTTTGGTATGTGCGTTGTCTGTCAGTGAGTCAGTCACTCAGTCACGGAACTGTTTTATATATATGTTATCGGTAAAGTATGAAATCCAGCATTCTATAGAAAGGGGAAGGATCGAGATTCCACTGTGTGTATATATATATATATATATATATATATATACAGTGAAACTTCTGTATGGTTGCCATTCATGATTCCTATAAAAAATTTTCATTTGGAGGGGTGGCCCTGATAAAGGGAGGTAAAATAACAGTGGCTCTATAACAGTGCTGTATAATATAAAAAAATGGCCGTGGAGGGGTGACCCCGAAAAGGGAGGGGGGGGGGGTAAAATAACATTCGCTCTATAACAGTGCTCTAAAATAGTGCTCTATAACAGTGCTCTATAATACAAAAAATGGCCTTACGGAGCGGTGGCCCTGAAATAGGGGATACAATAACATTGGCTCTATAACAGGGCTATATAATAGTGTTCTATAACAGTGCTCTATAATACAAAAAATGGCCATTTAGAGGGGTAGACCGAAAAAGGCGTAAAATAACATTCGCTCTAAAACAGTACTCTAAAATAGTGCTCTATAATAGTGCTCTATAACAGGGGTGGCCAACTTTTGTGTACATAAGATCTACTTTATATCTTAAAAATATCTCGCGATCGATTTGTTGTCATAGGCGTAGTCTAAATGGGGAAGGAGAGGTGTGAAATGCATACTATGTTTGTATACTGTGTTTCATTGGGAGGCGCACTCTCGCGAGCTATGGGTATATGAGCAAAATATATGTTCAAACATAAGTATCTATCTACGTGAAAAATAACATACATAACGGGCCAAAAAAGTCACGCCCATGGGAATTGAAACAACATGAGTAATTATTGACAATATTAGTTCAAACTAGCTACAGATAAAGTCAAATTAAGGATTTATTACGTTAACATTAATGGGAAGACTGATTTTGCATGTCCCCAACCAAGGAATCAAAATTAGGCGTATATCAATGGCGATTTTCTTATGCTTGGAAGGTCGGGTGCCACGGTATACGTTCGGTCTCAGACTGAATTACAAAAAAATGGCCATTTAGAGGGGTGGCCCCGAAAAAGGGGGTAAAATAACATTCGTTCTAAAACAGTGCTTAAAATAGTGCTCTATAATACCAGTCCCGGTCCAGTGCAGTGCAAACAGAACCCTTACAGCCGCCCTAACTAGGGCGGTGGGATATGGTGTATATATGTGTATATATGTGTATATATGGTGTATATATATATATATATATATATATATATATATATATATATATATATATATATATATATATATATATGAGATAATTAGTGCAATCAACTTGTTGGCCACCCCCTCTCTATAATATAAAAAAAGGCTGTTTGGAGGGGTGGCCCTGAAAAAGGGGGTAAAATAACATTGGCTCTATAACAGTGCTCTATAATAGTGTATTGAATCGGTTCTGAAGAAAATATGGCAGTTTAGCGAGTAGGCCAGCCAGAAAAATTTCGCGGTATATCAGTGCTTATGAAGCGATGTTTTTAACGTTTTCCGCTCCACTATCCCGGATCGAGCACTGGCATATCCGAACGTGTCCCCAATCATCGTCCCGATGCCACCAGCGGCGTTCCCTAATTCATTTACGGTATCGAACATGCCACATTACCGCCGTTCAATAGTCGATTAATTAACGTCATTTCCTCCGGCGAGCATCCATGCGCGGGGGTCTATATCCCGGCTTAATCCGTCTCAATGAAATTGCCGCCACACGGGCGGCAAAGGGGGGCCCCCGACGGAGGGCCTCGCGTTTGTCGGGCACGGCGGGCGGCCCTGCCGGCGACGAGGGTGGCCCCGGCCGTGGCGGGCGGCCCCTTTGGGCCCCGTGCATCGCAGACGAGAAAATAAATGGAGCTCTCACGCTTCTCTGGGTGCCTTTCGCTGCTAGTCACCCCTGCCGAGGTGGCTGTCATCACGTGATTCTGGATCACCCCGAAGCAGGAGGGGTGGCAGTCATGAATTGAGGGGGGGGGGGAGGGACATAGCCGAAAACGTTCCTGATTGGGAAAGTTTGTGTGGCGGAATACTGATGAGCGGAGATGCATCAAATTCCGTCTCCGTTCGAAAAGTTCTTATTTGATTGCCCCCGGGGGAACTGGTTCGGAAGATCGTCCGAGATTATGGGGGAAGGGGGGGGGGGTTCCAGGGGAGCTTTTGTTGGTTTCGTCTGGCTCATACCATATCCCACCGCACAACAAGTTAATACAGGGGTTTTACAGATTTCAATTTATTTTTCTTTTCCGGAAACAGGCGTCGCGGATTTAATGAGAAGTCTAAAGTAGGGATTCCCTACTTTAGACTTCTCATTAAAGCAAATAGTAATAGTAAGTAGGGACTACTTACTATTACTATTTACTATGACTACTTACTACTACTATTCCCTACTTTAGTAGCCTTTTTTCACGCTTGCGGCCCACTTGCTAGAATTGTAGCTTTTATTCCAATTTTTAAACATTAAAACAAAGTGGAATATATTTCGGGAACGTGTTCAATTTAAGTTTCAATAAATCATGATTCCACTGCTGATAGGTATTCATTTGTGGTAATGATAAGAATAACAAACACGAAAATAGGATATAATGATACAGTTTCAAAAAAAAAAAAATAGCCAATAGGATTCAATATAATATGACAGTGGACTACAATGGAAATCGTTGAAGAGAGTTTTGTTTAATGAATACGAGAATATATATATGTGAGGCTAAAAATATGGGAGAGGGGGCGATCGCGTGACCTTAAAACGGGATATTAGTTAGTAAAATATAGGATTAACAATTTAAAAGTCTGGGAGTTCAAATTAGCGGCATAAGGCATTCAATGAAAATAGGATTAGTGGGTTGGACTTGATTCAATCTCCGAAGAACCGAGGAGAATTTTAGGTAGACGTATAGCCTTGCAGTTTGGAGCTAAGAAAATGCTTAGTTTAGCAAAAAGATCCGACATGACATCACGCATAAGTAATGAGCGTCACTAAGCGTTGGTTTTAACGTTGAAACAAAGAAAAATCGGCAGAGTCATGGATAACTAGGGAACGAAAAAGACGTGTGCTGTAGGCTCACAGATATAAATTGGGTGGGATATTGGGAATTAGTTTGACGGAGCTGAGCAATTATTGGAATTTGAATAAAGATGTTTAGGATGCTCAATTGGAATGTTTTTATGCCTGTTGTGTTAACATCTTGCTGTTTGATGGATTTATTAATGATGAATGTCCTCGCCACCGGACCACTGCTGACTGCATGATGATACCAAAGAGATCTAAATTACGTAAATCAATCGGGCGTGAAGCACCAACGTCCGACACACACACCCACACACACACACACACACACACACACACATATATATATATATATATATATATATATATATATATATATATATATATATACACTGCTGGCCGATGAAGCAGTTGGCTGTACGCGTGCATTTCTTACGATGTGGCGGTCTTCTCGACGACTGGTCTGTCGAGGGCGTCCTGAGCCTGGTCTTCGTGTACATGACATCTCTCGGGTCCACTGGTCCCAACACCTCCTCACAACACAATCAGAGCGGCCTAATTGACGAGCTACTCGCCTAGCTGACCACCCAGCTTCCATCATCCCGACGATTCTCCCCCTCTCAAACTTCGACAACTGCTTATATTGTCTTCGAACACGACGTAATGGCATGTCTATCTCAGCTCTTCCTTTGTAAATGATTCAGCACACTCAAACAAGCTTTGGTTACCTGTTTTATACTCCACAGAGTACGATTTTCAACGCCCTCTACCGGCTATACGTAATGCGCAATCACGCTGTATTTCTAATCATTCGCATATCTTCCCGACATGTACCTTCATTGCAAGTTTCGTTGCAATCCCGCAATTATTTCTTGGTGCGCTAATTTTTTTGTCCATGAGTGTATGTATATATATATATTATATATATATATTGTAAGAATCCGTTACGACCCTTCCGAATAAATCACCCAGACAGCCGGACCTCCCACAGCAGGTGACCAGCGAACAGTTCTATCTTTCAGCGTCAAGGTGTCTGCACACAAAGAATGGTGTTGCTTCTAGCCGCCGGGCCTGGGAGGACGTAAACTAATGACTAGTTCGACGTGAACTAATGATTTTCAGATCAGCTGAATCATGGGAACCGAACACATGGCCTCGTGGTCAGGCGAATCACAGCCAACGGACATGATGTCACAAAATAGTGCCAGCCAACCAAAACTTGTGCAGTCACGTGACCGGAAGCACGGTTGCCAACGCTGCAGAAGAAATCCAGTTTTTGGACAGACTTGGTCGAGACTCTCATCTAGAGAGCACCTATCGTCTACGTTGTCCTGGAGCGACCGACTTGACCCTGACTTATTTTCACAGCAGCCGCTCGAAGCTCTCGTCAACGAATACTTCACCCTGAAGTATAGCTATCTCAGAGCATCCTGCTCTACAGGCTTCGTTATCTATTTTCAGAGCTGTACGCTCTAGAGGCTGTGTACCGACCTTCTAGTTCCGCTGTGACTGTACGTGCATCTTATCATCGATATCATTTGGTTATTACGAAGGCTAGTTCCCTCTATGTCTAGAGGTAGATCAACACCTGTGTAAAGAGTGTAATAGATCAACACCTGTGTAAAAAGTTTCCGACTAAAATTTAATAAAACTGTATTTTAATTTAGTAGACTGACTCTGAACATTTTTAGCTACCCGGAGTCTGAAGATATCACAGTCTACTAATAATTGGTGGCAGCGTGTTTGGGATTTTCCCATTAATTAAAAATTGGCAATCCACCCCTTCGAATTAGGAAATTAGAGTAGGAAGCCCATCTAGGACTTTTTGTGCGGACGTCCCGTCCCAAGTGTGTGCATCACAGATACCAGTATATAGCAGCGAGCAGCCTACCAACAGTGGATTTGTGCAGCGACAAAGTATTGGGGCTGCATATTAAATAAGGAAATCCCCCAAGAACCAGCCTGGAAAGACTGCCTAGCTTCAATGAGAGCCTACAATCTAGTCTTCAAAATTAGACAAGGTAAGCCTGTTTTCTCATTAGAGGCAAAAGTAATTGATTGATTAATTAAAAGTAAATTAATTGATTAGAATCTGTGTAAATGTTAACATGTGTAAATTAATGTTTCATGGGAAATAGCTATTGAATTGAAATAAGTAAATTATCTGTGAGAAATTAATTAATTGAGTCAAAAGTAAATTAATGAAGTATTAGAATTGTTTATGCAAAAGAATAAGGTAAAAATGAATTGTATGCAATGTGTTTAAAATTTTAAAAGAAAAGTAAATGAACAAATAGTTGTTAGATGAATACTAGAACTGTGGATAATCTGATTTAAGTACTTATTCTAAATTGAAATTAAGTAACTGTGTTTTGCCAACTAATTTAGTCAATTATTGAAATTAAGAAATTGTGTATTGCAAATTAAATTAGCCAATTATTGAAATTAAGTAATTGTGTTTTGCAAACTAATTTAGTCAATTATTGAAATTAAGAAATTGTGTATTGCAAACTAAATTAGCCAATTATTGAAATTAAGTAACTGTGTATTGCAAATTAATTTAGTCAGTTATTGAACTTGTGTAGAGTGCTTAAGATTATAATGAAGTAGCATTGATTTATTATGTGTGTGAAATTTGGTCTGAAAAATTTTAAACATTTTTGAATTGTATGTGCCATGTTAGGATTTCAAACGAGTCTGTTAAACTGTAATCTTTCGGAGTAACCCCCCCTTTTTCTTGGAAGAACGTAGCACTAGAATTCCCCGAATTGAGAGGGCTCTATTGTAAAGGCGTGAGAAAAGCGGACAACCAGTTCTTTTGTTGTGTTGAGATCAAAATTCCGAGGGTTCCGGTAAGGTTAAGTTGTGGATAAATAGTTATTGAGGCAAAATGTCGTTTTTAACAAAATACAAGAAAATTGACTTGCAGAATTTGGCTTTGGAGCTGCAAGTAGGAATTCAAGAATCAGATAGAATAATTGACCTGGCAAGAAAAATTTCAGAAAGTGAAGGTTTCGAGGAAGAGAGCGCGAAAAATATTCTCGTAAATCTTATAGAAGATAGAAAATTGCAGGAGATTAAAGACGCCGAGAGAGCAGAACGCGCTTTTGAGCTTGAAGAGAAAGCAGCAGAACGCGCTTTTGAGCTTGAAGAGAAAGCAGCACAACGCGCTTTTGAGCTTGAAAAACTTAAAATCACTCTAATTGGGGAAAATAGTAGTGTGAATTCCGTGAACTCAGAAAACGGGAACCCGTCTAGGCATGTTAAATCGGTAATGCAGAGGTATGATGCCGAAAAGATAGACATAGCTTTATTCTTAAATCTGTTTGAGAGGCAAGCTAGGAAATTGCAAATTAATGATTGTGATTTAGTGTCAGAGTTACTCAGTCTTTTGCCGAGCGAAATAGCGGGAATAATCATCAGGGAACCTGAAGAAAAAAATGATAATTACGAATATGTTAAGTCGGTACTGCTAGACAGGTTTAGACTCAGTGCCGAAGCTTTCCGTACAAAGTTCCAAACCCATCAACGGAAAAACGGTGATTTGTGGAAAGATTTAATATTTGAATTAAGGAGCTATTTAGAGGGATGGTTAGATGGAATTGAAATTAAAGATTTTGAGTCACTCAAAGAACTTATGGTAGCCGACCAAATAAAGCGACGCGTACCAGCGGAAGTTAAAGATCATTTCGTAGATGTATGGGGAACACTAAATGATCCTATAACTTTAGTAAATAAGCTAGACGCGTATGAATCGACCCGCCGATTCGTAAAGAAACCGACGCAAATTAAATCGCCCGAAAAGAAAAAGGTAGACCGCCCCAAGCAGTCAGAGAAATTTAGTTCCACGACGGAAACGGGAGTAGAAGAATCAGGTACGAAAGAGTGGCGCAACGCTGCTAATAAAAATAATAAGGATTGGAGGACCAGGGAGTATGAGAAGCGAAGTGGCCCCATCTGCTTTCAGTGTGGTCAGAATGGACATGTCCGCCCGAACTGTCCAGAATTAAATAAATCCAGAGAAATCATAACCAACTTAGTTACGTTGGAAGATTTTTCTCTTGCGTTTAAGCCCTACTTAAGCGAAGCTCGCGTGAATCAGGTCCAAACCGTATTATTGCGTGATAGCGGGAGTTGCGTAGATTTGTGCCCTGTTAAATTAGTTAAACCCGGAGATTTCACCGGAGAGAATGTTTTGCTCAAACAGCCCTTGGAAAATGAATTTAGACGTTTACCTTTAGCTCGCGTAACCCTTGAGAGCCCCGAATTCGGCCGGGTGATAGCAAAGGCCGCCGTGGTAGGTAAGAGTGTGGAAATGAACCACTACTTGCTGGGAAATTCCACTCAGGAGCTGATAGAGGCGCAAATATTAAAACTAGCTAGCGTAAATGCCGTCGTCACCCAAAGTCGAGGGATGCGGGAGGAAATTCAAACGGGAATTACAGTAGAGAACGGGGAAACGGCCGAGCAAATAACTGAGTCCCAGGAACCCGAGGTAAATTCGCCGGATGAATTAAAAGAACTTGAATTTCCAATAGTCGTCGAGACTAAAAATGTGTTAGGGGAAGAGAGTGCCGACACTCTCGTTTTAGAACAAAACATTTGCCCTAAACTTACATCTACTTTGGAAAAAGTTAAGCCACAGAAAACCATGGGAATTGTGGTCAAAAATGAATTACTTTTTAGGAAACCCCGAGATCACAGAGGGGAGGAAAGAAAACGATTGATTGTACCAACTAAGTACAAGTCTAAAGTTTTAAGTTTATGCCATGATGGCATCGGACCGCTCATGGGAATGTCAAAAAGTAAATACAAATTAGTGAGGTATTATTTTGGGCCCCAGTGCATAAAAGAGTGTAAGGACTATGTTAGGTCATGGGACCTGTGTCAAAGAGTAGAGAGATCGAGAGAACGGAAGAAAGCCCCGCTGAAATTAGTCCCAGAAATTACGGAGGTTTTCACGGGAATTTACGTAGAGACCATTGGTCGTATGCAGACCCCACCGAAAAGAAACCGGTATATTTTAAACGCTTTGTGGAAGTATCCGGAAGCCATAACTTTGAGTACTTTAAACTTAGAACATGTGACTAATACTCTATTAGAAAATTTCAGTCGGATAGGGCTTCCGAAGGAATTGCAATTAGATAATTTTACCGAATTCACAAGCAAATTAACGACCACGTTTCTGGAGGAAGTTCATATTAAGGTGACGCGGAACTCAATGTTTCATCTGCAAAGAAACCCCGTCGAGAGCTTTCACCGCACCATTGAACGACTCTTAAAAGTTATCTGCCTTAAGGCAAAAGAGAATTGGAAGGTAGGGTTACCCTCAGCCATGTTTGCACTTGGAAACATGACTCATATGTTTATGGTTTTTAGCATCGCCGAACTGATATTTAGGAAGAATTTAAGGGTGCCGGAAACACTACTTTTCGGAAAATGGTATAGGAATTCGCCGGAGACTAATGTGGTTACAGATTATGTTTTTAAGTTCATGAATAGGCTACGGAACTATCAGAACATCGCTTCCGAAACTAAACGGGAGATTAAACTTAACAGGAAAACTAATCATGATAAAGGGTCAGTGAGAAGGGAGTTTAAAATTAGGGAGAAAGTTGAATGGTCAGAGGAGTGCAATACAGCGGCTCGAGAATTGAAAACGGAACTGACCGAGAAACCTGTTTTGTACGCTCCGGACTTCGCCAAAGAAATTACCCTGTACACCGATGCATCCGACATTGGTATCGCTATAAATTTGGCACAAAAGAGACCGCAGAGATTCACCATCGAGACGGATCATAATCCGCTCGTTTTTCTTAAGACGAATGCGGGAAATAACCCAAGGCTTATGAAATGGGCTCTTGCCTTACAGCCTTTCAATTATCAGATTGTCCACAAATCTGGTAAATTGATAGGTCATGCCGATTGCCTAAGCCGTTTCATGGCAGAATAGAAACCTTAAGTCAGGCGTAATGTTGTAAATAAATTAATGTAGAGTGTGAAAATAATTAATGAATTGTGTAAATAACTTAGTGTATTAATGTGTTAGGTAACCTAGTAATCATAATGTATTAGAATAAATGTATTAACGGTGTAGTAAATTAAATGCATTGCCTCTAATGATGTATCAGGTGAGCTGTGTCTAACCGTGATTTTCAGATTTTGCCATTATGCCAAAATCTCCTTCAAGGAGGGAGGGGTTGTAAGAATCCGTTACGACCCTTCCGAATAAATCACCCAGACAGCCGGACCTCCCACAGCAGGTGACCAGCGAACAGTTCTATCTTTCAGCGTCAAGGTGTCTGCACACAAAGAATGGTGTTGCTTCTAGCCGCCGGGCCTGGGAGGACGTAAACTAATGACTAGTTCGACGTGAACTAATGATTTTCAGATCAGCTGAATCATGGGAACCGAACACATGGCCTCGTGGTCAGGCGAATCACAGCCAACGGACATGATGTCACAAAATAGTGCCAGCCAACCAAAACTTGTGCAGTCACGGGACCGGAAGCACGGTTGCCAACGCTGCAGAAGAAATCCAGTTTTTGGACAGACTTGGTCGAGACTCTCATCTAGAGAGCACCTATCGTCTACGTTGTCCTGGAGCGACCGACTTGACCCTGACTTATTTTCACAGCAGCCGCTCGAAGCTCTCGTCAACGAATACTTCACCCTGAAGTATAGCTATCTCAGAGCATCCTGCTCTACAGGCTTCGTTATCTATTTTCAGAGCTGTACGCTCTAGAGGCTGTGTACCGACCTTCTAGTTCCGCTGTGACTGTACGTGCATCTTATCATCGATATCATTTGGTTATTACGAAGGCCAGTTCCCTCTATGTCTAGAGGTAGATCAACACCTGTGTAAAGAGTGTAATAGATCAACACCTGTGTAAAAAGTTTCCGACTAAAATTTAATAAAACTGTATTTTAATTTAGTAGACTGACTCTGAACATTTTTAGCTACCCGGAGTCTGAAGATATCACAATATATATATATATATATATATATATATATATGTGTATGTATATATATATATATAAATATATACATATATATATATACATGCATATATGTATATATACACTGCTGGCCACCCAAATTGCAACACCAAGAAAGACAAGAGATATCACAACAAAATTTATTTTGTAGATAACATGTTGACCAAGTATCAAATGATTAAATTTATAGACTTCTGTGAAGTGTGGATCCTGCCAAAATCAGTAGCCAGAGTAGTCGCCATTGTTGGAGATCACCGCTGCCACACGCCTCGGCATTGATTCAAAGAGACTTTGGATGAGTTCTTGGGGTACAGCAGACCAAGCAGCTTCCACACGTTGCCAAAGTTGATCTGATGTGGCAGCTGGGGATGGAATCTGGGTCAATCGTAGAGAAACCATGGACCACATGTTTTCTATCGGCGAAAGATCGGGAGAGCGAGGCGGCCAGGGAAGCAATTCACGAATTGCTTCCGTTGATTCCGAATTGCTTCCGCGATTGACGAAGAACCGTTGGACAATGCGTGCCACGTGTGGTCGCGCATTATCCTGTTGAAAAATGGCTGTGGGCAAGCCCTGAAGGTAAGGAAGGACAACTGGCTCCAACACCTCGGAGATGTAGCGCTGGCTGTTTAAAGTACCGGCAATGCGTACTAGAGGTGTGCGAGAGCGATATCCAATACTGCCCCATACCATAATACCCGGTGCAGGACCAGTGTGGCGGTGCATAACGCAGCTGTTCAGCATCCTCTCTTCACGGTGTCTCCAGACTCGAATGCGACCATCGTGGTGTTGCAGATAGAAGTGTGACTCGTCAGTAAAGACAATTTCATTCCATTCTGCCGTCCACATCCTTCTGTCATCGCACCATTGGCGGCGGAGACGTCTGTGGTTCTGCGTCAAGGGTAGACAAAGCAATGGACGTCTTGCGGACAGACCACTCTGCTGTAAACGGCGTCGAATGGTACGCGCAGACACTGGATGATGCGTTACAGACTGCGTGTGCTGTGCTATGGTTCGTTATGTAACTGAGCGATCCGTCACTGCCATGCGCACAATTTGCCTGTCATCACGTGAAGTGGTGCGCTGAGGTGGATGCGATCGAACACGCCGGTCCGTCGTACCCTCCTGCATCCAACGATCACATATCCGCATTACAGTTGTTTGGTTTCGTCCAACACGACTACCGATTTCCCTGAAAGATAATCCCCAATCTCGGTAGGCCACTATCCTTCCTCTGTCGAACTCGGAAACTTGATCAAAAGATGATCGCTGTTTGCGACGAGGCATAATTGATCGTTTTTTTTGAAAAAAACCACAAGAAAAACACAATTGCCGAACTTGAAATCGTTGAAATCTCCAAGCCTTAAATAGCGCTTTGAAGTGGCGCCACAGGCGCGCGTGATGTGCGTCTGCGCTGAAATTCTAATCATTTGCATATCTCACCTCCGCTAATACATGTTGTAAATTTCATGTTATTTGCATGTTTCCTTCAGGGTGTTGCATTTACAGTGGCCAGCAGTGTATATACATACACACATATATCGTGGCACCACTGGCGGATCTCACCTAAAGTGTCGCGGAGCACACACACACACACACACACACACAACTGTACTCCAAGCGAGGAGTCTGGCTATGCAGAATTTGGACAGTCTTGATGAAACACCCTGTATACACTATCTACCAATAAGTATTTGGACACCCATGCAAATGACGATATCAGCGATCCTGATAGACGTACCTCCGCCGTTATATATCGTGTAGGAAACAACATTGGCATTAGTCGCAAGCAAGATGCCACGAAGTGCAGAGTTATCTGATTTCGAGAAAGATGTAATCGTCGGGTATCACAGAAATGGCAGATCCTTAAAGGACATATCTAGAGAGCTGAATTACCCGAAATCAAAAGTGGCCTATGTGATTCTGAAGTGGAAGCTGAGCGGTGACTGTCGGAATGTGCCCCCAGACGGAAGATCCAAGAAACTGGGAGATAGAGACCGACGGGTGTTGTCCAGAGAAATTCGGAAGAACCGCACCCAACCGATGGCCCACATAGTCCAGGAGTTTCAACAGACATCCGGGAGTGTTGTTTCAATTAATACCATCCGTAAGGAAGCACATCTGATTGGATTTAAGGGTCGTGCGGCACATAAGCCTTTGATCACAAAGTCCAACTACGCTGCTCAGTCATTGTGGTGCAAAGTACGTCAAAGGGGACCCTAGATCAGTGGAAATGGGTTATCTAGAGCTAGGAATCAAGGTTAACCATCTACCGTTCGGATGGCAGGGTCTGGGTATGGCGTCTGCCTGGAGAACGTCACCTGCCAGAATGCATTGTGCCCACAGAAAAGTTCGGCGGAGGTGGAATTACGGTCTGGGGGTCTTTTTCCTAGTATGGACTGGAACCCTTGGTCCCAATTCATGATAAGCTCAACGCCGACGCTTACTGCACTATTTTGGATGTCAGTGTGCTTCCTACGGTGCAGTTTTACGGGTTGGTCCCGTGTTACTTCTAGGACGACAACGCCAGCTGTCATGTTGCGAGGTCCACCATGGATTGGTATGGTGACAATGGGGTTAACCGAATGGACTGGCCTGTCCAGAGCCCAGACCTGAACCCTATCGAGAACTTCTGGGACGAGTTGGATCGCCGAATTAAGGGTTGCAACAACCGTCCAGAATGGGGAAAGGAGCTTACATGTCTTCTCCAAGCCGAGTATAAGAAAATACCACCAGCCGTCATACAAGGACTTGTGGAAAGCATGCCCCGGAGGGTTGAGGATGTAACTGCCTCTCGTGGAGGCTCCACCAACTATTGAATATGAATAAATTTTTTCTCTATGACGGGTGTCCAAATACTTATTGATAAATAGTGTATATATATATATAAATATATATATATATATATATATATATAAATATATATATATATATATATATATATATATATATATATATAAATATATATATATATATATATATATATGTGTGTGTGTGTGTGTGTGTGTGTGTATCGAGGCACCACCAGCCGATCTCACGACACCCTTAAGTGCTGCGGAGCACGCATACATACATGCATATATCTATCCATCTATCTATCTTTCTATCTATCTATCTATCTATCTATCTATCTATATCTATATATCTATATCTATATATATATATATATATATATATATATATATATATATATATATATATATATATATATATAGATAGATAGATAGATAGATAGACAGACAGACAGATATAAGGTAAACATCCAGGGCTCGAATATAAAACCCTGCAAGAGATCGTTCGATGTTTGTTTCGAGCGCAAAGTCGCCGGCACTTAAACCTCTTTACAACGCTCAATAAAACCGCCATATTGGGATGAGAAATGCTGCCAACCCGGCGTCACCGAATTTCGCTCGCAGTACGCGGAGCTCGGAGGCCGTTAAAGCAAATACGGCCACGTGTTTATGGGCCAGTAACAACAGGCTGCGTCTGCAAGCGATTGTAAGGAAGGTCCTAAAAGTGTAGGGACGTAAGCCGGCTCCTCGCCTCCTAAAAAGTTTTATTTATTCATTTTTAAAGATCGTTGCCGTTTAATTGTGACTGTAACTGTTGGCGAAAATGTCGCGGGAACATAAAACTCGCAAGGCAATTTTCTTGTTATTAGAGTTCCAGTCGGAGGAATTTTCATGAGTTTCATGAGAAGTGGGAATGGGAGAATCCCACCCAAGGATCGGAATATATATATATATATATATATATATACATACACACACACACACACATATATATATACATACACATTTTTTTTTTTTAAATTTCCAATGCAGCAGGCCATACAGGAGACATACATCTTTGTTGCCGAAACAGAGATTCAACGCAGACACACAAAGTACAAACATAGAAAATAAAAGTAAGAACGAGATTAAAAACAGCAGGTAGAATTAAAATCACAAGATAGAAAAACACCAAGAACTAGGTAAAACAAAAATTAGTTATTCGGTCCAAAAGGTCTCTCGCCTCCCAATAACGGGAAACCAGATTTGTAGATCGAAGGGCAGAACAGGTGGGAAGATGGTCGCCAACACTGCAGAGGGGGCAGGCAGGGTTATTCACAATATTGATTTTGTGGAGATGTTCATAGAGGCAGTCATGCCCAGTCGCCAGACGAAAGGCAGCCGCAGCACTCCGCCTGGGATGGTCAGGGAGCGATTTAAGAGCGTTCGCCCATGACTTGTCCCTTGTACGATGTTTAATTAGAGATGTATGCGTCTTCATATTTGAATAATTTATTTTTGCTGCTGCTGACTTGTAGGATATCGGGTGGCTGTTTACCTGGTTTATTTTGCAGCCCTTCTTTGCCGCTTTTTCATTACCTGGGATACCGCAGTGGGATGGGATCCACTGCAAGGTAACAGATTTATATTTTTCGCCCAACTCTCCAATTAGATGTCTTCATTGCAGAACAGTCAAAGATCCAGGAGTCCGAAGACAGTTGTCAATAGCGAGAATCGCTGCCTGGGAGTCCGAGAAGATGACAGCCTGTTCATTCAGCGGGGGGGGGGGGCGAGCACCAAGATGGGCAAGTGCAACTTTGATAGCCTCAACCTCGCCATCAAATGCAGAATTAGCTGTTCCGACCGAGAGGTAATGAGAGAAGCGTTCGCTAAAAATACCTGTTCCCACGGAACACGTATGGATTGAATGAATGATTGTTCATTGAGAATTGATTTCCACTGATCTAGGGTCCCCTTCGACGTACTTTGCACCACATTGACTGAGCAGCGTGGTTGGACTTTGTGATCAAAGGCTTATGTGCAGCACGACCCTTAAATCCAAGCAGATGTGCTTCCTTACGGATGGTATTTGTCAGACTCTCGTCTCCCATCCCTAAGTGGAATTGATGGACGTCAGTAATAGCGTCTTCAATGTGCCCAAATGAAACATAAACAGGTGTCGAACTATATACACCTTTGGGGAAGTGCGGCAATAGTTGAAAAGGACGAACTCATTTAGAATGATTAAGGAAACACAGCGGCGCACGTCACCTAAGGTAGGAACGGTGGACAATGAAACCGACAATAGGTGGTCTGCGTATGGTGGATAAAAAAGGCCGATTGTCGTTCGAGAAGGGGGAAGAGGAGGCATAAAAGAGAGACGCGAGTAACGAAAGAGAGAGATAGATTCGGACTGTGAAGGGTCAACACGCTTACGGCAGACGGGGAGCTCGAGGGACTTTGAAAGAATGAGCCCAGCTCTCACGAGTATTTTTAACGTTCGTCGGAACGAAACTTTGTAAATAACGTATTTATCCAAGATTTTAATATGTTAATAAACCTCTTGAAATAAGAGTTGACTCTACAATTATAATTCCTTCTACATGACAATGATTTGTCGGATCACGACCATAAAGGTTAACATTGGCGTAGTCGAATTAAAGAACGTGGGAGGACCCCAGCGATACGGAAGGTATCAGAAAAAGATGATCTAGAGTACGAGAGTGGTGATAGATATTCAAGGAGACGCAGTTTCAAGAGAAGTTGGATTCCGAACGAGTCTACTGGGCACGACTTCAGCGACAGATATTTACTCGGCAACTGGTCAAGAAACAGGAGAAATTCATGGTCGGAGTAAAGTGTGCATCAACGACGTGGTTATATACTGAACTCTCTTGAACTGTGATCAAAGTGCGGCAACGGAGAAAGATTAGAGTGACAGTTTTTCATCGAGGTGAAAAAGGGGTAAGTGATTCTATCTTTTCTCCCTGTGTATGAGATAGCGGTAGTAATTAGTTGAAGGAATCTAATTATTTTTGATAAATTTTGAAGTGTTGATTCATGTGTATAATGATGGAAGTAATTTGTTGAGTTATTGAATTTTGGTAAATGGAATAATAATTTAAAAGTGAAAAAGTGTTGTTTTGTATAACGGGAAATGTGTACAAGTGTTCGTACTAGTTATTAGTGGAAGTGATTTATAATTGTAGTAGTTAAATGCTCTTAGAATTATCATAATTGTGGAAGTAAATAGTTCAAGATAAGTATAGTTGGTTAAATTTTGTTATAGTTGTAAAAGTGAATTTGTACTTGTTTGCTGCATTTGTGATTAAGTGGTATAAGCTAAAAATGGCATTCATAGGGAAGGGGCGGAAAGCCGATTTAATTTTGTTAGCTACAGAGTTAACAGGGATTTGTCCGTCTTCGGAGAACAGGACATATACTGATCTTAAGGAAATGATATTAGGAAGTGAGAAATATGAGGAAGAGTCCGCTAAGGAACGGTTATTTGCCATAATTAATGAGAGATTAGAACGAGAGCAAAGAGAAATAGCAAAACAGGAGATGATGTTAAAATTGAAAGAATTGGAAGTTGAAGAATTGAGGATGAGGGCAGCTAAAAGACTTTCAAGTTTAAGGGTCAGAGAAAGTATTGGAATGGTTAATAATAATTTCGAAGGAGTTTTGAAAGAGGAAAAAAGGGTTATTCTTGAACCACTAGTTAACACAGATAAGGTATGTGCCAAAATTGATCGGAAAAGGGAGGATAAAAAATGTTTTGTCTGTAATAGTAAAGACCATTTGAAATATCAGTGCCCCAAAAGAGTTCAAAATCTCAGAAATAGAGGGGATCAGAGGGGAAATACATTTCAGATAGAATTTAACAGAGGCGAAATTATTCAACCTGAGAATAAAATTGAAACCCAACAGGAAAGGGAAGTGAGGGATGTAATTACTCAAGGAAAGGAGGTCCTGGAAGGGGTAGCATGTTATCAAAGACATTTGAGTAACAGTATAGATCAGATATTAGATGAGGAGTTGATTATTCCTCCTAATATGTTCGAAATTGTAAGGGATACAGAGGAGGAGATGGCTAGTCCCCCGAATAGATTTGAAAACGCAAGAGACACAGGTGAGGAGATGAACTATAAGGGAGGAGGTAGTGAATTATGTCCTAATGAGAATTTAGATGAGAGAGAGGAGGAGATGATTATTCCCCTTAATATGTTTGAGATGGGAAGTCAGACGAAAGATGAGGAGATGTACTATGAGGAAGGAGGTAATGAATTAAGGCTCAGTGAGAATTTAGATGAGGTGAGAGAAATGGATAAAATTTTGGATGGGGAATTAAGTCTCAGTGAGAATTTAGATGAGGTGAGAGAAATGGATAAAATTTTGGATGGGGAATTAAGTCTCAGTGAGAATTTAGATGAGGTGAGAGAAATGGATAAAATTTTGGATGGGGAATTAAGTCTCAATGAGAATTTGGATGAGGTACGAGAAATTAGAGTTTCAACGGAAAAAAGAGAGGAAAGATCAAATTGGTATGTTAAGGAATAAAGGGTTAGAGGAAACTAATAATGAGAATGGAAATAATCAAAGGGAAACACGAAACGAAGAAGTAAATGCCCAGGGAAGCCCTAACGATACGGGTAGGAAACAGACGCAAACTATGGGAGAAAAGGGTGATTTTGTACCGACACTAGATCACAAATTCCCAAAATCAAAATTGAACAACCATCATTCAATTCAGTCAATGAGAGATAGTGAAATAATAAAGCCAAAAACCCATTCGTATTTATTTAGGGTCCCGTAAAATCGCAGAGAGAATCACAAATTTAAGTAATTCCCAAAGAATCCCGGGAAACTCATGTAATTGTGTAATTTATAAATGTTCTAAAATTGATTTAAGTTGCTCTCGAAGAATTCATTGAAAATTTAATTAAATGTGTATTTTGGTAATTGCATTGATAACTAATGTTGAATCCTAAGAAAAACGGATTAAATTTGTAAATATAATGGTATGATGAATTTAAGTGTATGATATTTATTTTTTGATTGCTGTTTGTTGTATGAACACTTGGTTTATATTTTTTTTTAAGTGAAGAACTAAATTAATGTTAAGTATTCCCTAGAGATTTGGGGAAGTTTCATTAAAATATGTAAGTTTAACTGGTTAAGATTAAGCCAGGAAATTCCTAATGAGTTTGAAAAAAAAAGAATCAAAAGTGTAATTATCTTAGAAATTCTTGCTTTAAAGATAAGTGATTGGTAGGCAAATAATTTGTTAGTGTTTGGTTTAAAGAAAGAAATGAACAAGAATTATAATATTAATTTTGTGTCAAGGCTAAGTGTGAAAAGTAATTTTTGTTACCTGTAAATGTTGTGGCTATCTCATATGCAGATGAAAACATGGAGTCAATTACTTGTAAAAATGTGTATTGTTGTGGCTACAAAGCGTCCCCGTCACAAGTTAAAAAGCGCAGTTATTACCCCATGTGTGCGCCTCGTTATCCTCTAATCAACAGGGACTGTTGTTCCAACGTGAAAACGTCTCAAAGGACTTTTTTCACTTCTAAAGGAAGGGGCGTATGTCAGACTCTCGTCTCCCATCCCTAAGTGGAATTGATGGACGTCAGTAATAGCGTCTTCAATGTGCCCAAATGAAACATAAACAGGTGTCGAACTATATACACCTTTGGGGAAGTGCGGCAATAGTTGAAAAGGACGAACTCATTTAGAATGATTAAGGAAACACAGCGGCGCACGTCACCTAAGGTAGGAACGGTGGACAATGAAACCGACAATAGGTGGTCTGCGTATGGTGGATAAAAAAGGCCGATTGTCGTTCGAGAAGGGGGAAGAGGAGGCATAAAAGAGAGACGCGAGTAACGAAAGAGAGAGATAGATTCGGACTGTGAAGGGTCAACACGCTTACGGCAGACGGGGAGCTCGAGGGACTTTGAAAGAATGAGCCCAGCTCTCACGAGTATTTTTAACGTTCGTCGGAACGAAACTTTGTAAATAACGTATTTATCCAAGATTTTAATATGTTAATAAACCTCTTGAAATAAGAGTTGACTCTACAATTATAATTCCTTCTACATGACAATGATTTGTCGGATCACGACGATAAAGGTTAACAGTATTCATCGAAACAACACTCCCGGATGCCTGTTGAATATATCATCCTCGATATATCATCCATTGTTCCTGTTCCCATCTCAAGCTTCGGTCCATCGGTGTGTATATGAAGCCAGGTCTCCGAAGGAAAGCGCACATGGATTGTCTCCATACCCGCATTGAACAGTGTCGCCGTGCAATCACTGGTTTTTTCCACCTCATAAAGGAGATCTAGATGGAACATACACTTTTCAGAGTCCAACGGATTGAAGGGTGGCAAAATTGGCTCTACCCAAAAAGGAACACCAAGCTTCTCTATCACCCTCAAAACTGCTTGCAAAAAGCCGTCCTGGGTTCTTCAACTTGCGAGGAACACGACAAGATTGCATCAACGGTTCACAGTGCGGTAAAATGTTTAATTTATAATACAGCTTCAGGGCGGATCTCTTTATTGTATATTCCATACTGATTTCATTTGCATGTAATAGCAGTTTCTTAATAGCAGTGCGTCAATAGGAGTAGTCCTGACAGCACCGGTAAGCAGCCGTAATGCATTATTTTGTACTCTCTGCAGTCTATCCAGACCTTCCTGGGACACAGTACTTAGAGGTGCGCAGCAATAAGTCATAACAGGTTTTACAAAGGTACGGTATGTAGCATTAAGGGTAGAGGTGGCACAACCCCACTATATAAACTCCTGCTAGACGTTTGAGCAACAGCATGCCCTTCTCAGTTTTTGGCTGGATCTCATCGATAAACATTTTCCAGGTAAGTTTTCGGTCAAAGTCCGGTCTAAGTACTTGGTATTCTCACTATATGGGAGGGTTCTATTATCATAACAGATATTTAACTGTTGATGACATAAGGAGAAAGTCTGGTAAGTAGTTTTTCCTGTGTTAACAGTCATATTGTTTTCAGGACACAAGGAGCGCAGTCTAGACATTGCACTATTTAAGGATATTTGAAGCCTCTCCGTAGCCCTATACTTAGTACTTGATGGCCATAGAACTTGGCCATAGAACAAGATCATCTGCATACATGAGGGCATTAATATTGTTCTCCTCCATCTGGGAGCCAATCAGAACATACACACACACACACACACACACATATATATATATATATATATATATATATATATATATATATATATATATATATATATAAGTTTAGATTACCTAGTACTACTAATAATAAGAAAATAATAAGTTTCTTAAATGCTGATTTAGATAAATTTATATACAAAATAGCATTTAATTATTCTATACCTACAGAAGCCTTCAACCCATGGAAAATTAATTTACTAAAACTAGTAAATGCTAAACTACCCAATAATAGTAATAACATTAATAATTCCTATAAACACTTTAAAGCTGCTATTACAAAATTACAAGAAGACTTTATAATCACTTATGTAGATAAAGCAACCAACAACTATGCAATTATTTGTAAAAAATATTTTGCCATAAGTTTAAAAAACAGCTAAAAAATAGTGATCTTTTTCAGCCATTAAAAGAAACTACTAGTATTATTATTAAGAAAATAATAGCAAAATATAAACTACTAGGTATATCACCTAACAATTATCTTTTTCCTTATATTACTTTAGTTCCTAAAGTTCATAAAACACCTATTGCTTTTAGAGCAGTAACCTGTGGTCACAACACTTATGCTACTAAAGCAAGTGTAATATTATTAAATTACCTTAAATTTATCTATAAAAATATAACATCTGGTGTTTGGGGTATAATTGATAATAGCTTTAGTCTAATTAGAAAACTACAAACATTAGATAATTGTAAAAACGTAGTAACTTATGAATTTAAAGATGTATTTAATATTATCGATATAATTGATTTAAATAGAATAATCATAATGTTAGTACAAAATAATATTCAATACTTAGGCAACGAAATTAAACTAACTCGTTTCAATAGGCTCCTAGATTTAGTAACTAAACATAATTACATAGTTCATAATAATTGTATATACTTACAGTCCAAAGGTGTACCACAAGGTGGTAATGCTTCAAGTATGCTAGCTAATTTATACTTATATAATTTTGAAATTAATAATATAGAAAATTGCAATTACAATATATTTAGGTATATAGATGATATAATAGTAATTAATAAAAGTATTAACCATATAGACTTAAATTTTTACCCTCCTCATCTGGAACTAATTAAAAGTAGCCATGATAATATTAATGTAGAACGACGGCGTATAAATAGAAAGGAACGGTGGGTGTGTACCATGAGGAGGTTTCGACGCGAAGATGGTCTGGACAATTCTTTTACTTAAAACGCATTGATCTCTACATGCTTTTGTGTACGCAGTCAATAAAGGTGAGCATTGTTTAAAGAGAGTATCTTTTCTTAGTCATAATCTACAGAACCCATATATATATATATATATATATATATATATATTCACACTCAAGAGCCAAAACATTATGACCACCCCTACATTTTGCAATGAATTCGCCTGGATGACGTGGAAGGCACGTGATCAGGTGGAAGTGGTATTTAACTGCTGCTGGAGAGTCTGAAGAATCATTCTTTCACTTACTTCTGTATGTGATGGGAAAGGCTGCGGATCTAAGCGACTTTGATAGAGGGCAGATTGTAATGGCTCGAAGGCTCGGAACAAGTATTTCCGAAACTGCGCGACTCGTGGGTTGTTCGCGACCTACAGTTGTGAGTACTTATGCAAAGTGGATGAATGACGGTGAAACCAGCAGTAGACGACATGGTGTTGGACGGCCACACGCTATCAAAGAAAAATTTCGTCGGAGACTGTCTCGCATGGTGAAGCAAAACCGGAGCCAGACAGTGGCTCAGCTGACAGCCCAATACAATGCAGGGCCAAGTAGAATAGTATCGCAGCACACTGTTCAGCGGACACTGTTGGATATGGGGCTACGCAGCAAACGTCCCACTCGTGTGCCTTTGCTGACCAAGCGTCATCGCCAACTGCGCCTGCGCTGGGACCGGGAACATCGCGACTGGTCCATGGATCAGTGGGAGAGAGTTGCCTGGTCAGATGAATCACTGTTTGTCATTCATCACGCCGATGGCCGTGTCAGGATACGCCGTCTTCCAGGCGAACTGTTGCTCCCTCAATGTACAGTAGGTCATACACATGCCCGTGGTGGCGGTATTATGCTTTGGGGGACGTTCTCTTGGGCGTCTCTGGGACCCGTGGTTGTGGTAGAGCAGACCATGAATGCTACAGGGTGTCTGAACATCATTGCGGACCAGTTGCGCCCTTACATGGCCTCTGTTTTTCCAGCTGGAAATGGAGTGTTCCAACAGGACAACGCCCCGTGTCATAAGGCTAAAATTGTGTTGTAGTGGTTCCAGGAACATGATGCTGAATTCCAGTTAATGTCCTGGCCGCCTAACTCGCCGGATCTCAATCCGATAGAACACATTTGGGATGTCATGGGACGGCAGCTCAGAGTTCAAAGACCACCAATTCGCAATATCTCGGATTTGCGTGACCGTTGCTTAAACATCTGGTACAATCTGTCTCCGGCAATCTACCAAGGACTTGTGGCATCCATGCCAAGGCGGGTTGAAGCTGTGTTGCGCGCCAAAGGTGGGCCAACTCGTTATTGACAGGTGGTCATAATGTTTTGGCCCTTGAGTGTATATATATACATACATACATACATATATATATATATATATATATATATATATATATATATATATATATATATATATATATATATATATATATATATATATATATATATATATATATATATATATATAGTGGGTGTGTGAGAACTATCTATGTACGTATGCCCTACAAAGGAATTGCCATTTTGGGCATCTATCTACAATGAAAGTATAACTATAGTAAGAAGATATGCTTAAGACACAAAACTGTCATGCACTAAAACAGGTAAACTCGCTACCCATAAACATGACACCCCCGAAACAGGTAACTTTCAAAACCTGACACAGCATTTATTTTTCTACACTGGATCCCAAAATGTCTGCCGCTATCACTAAATCATTTTTCACTCACGAACACACGCCCCCGAAATTACATAAATCGCACGATCGAAAAAAAATAAAAGAAATAAAACCATCGAACACGGACTTCGAAATCTCACTTTCCTTTTCGTGGCAACTTCCATTTCGTCGTAAATCTGTCCCTCCCCTAGTCCCCCTTCCTTTCTATATAGCCCCCCCCCCCCCCCCCCCCCAGTCAGACCGCAAAATGATCCGGTGCAGAAGAGAGGCGAGCTAAAATTTCCTGCCACCATGAAATTCAAATGGGTCGCCCCCCCCCCCCCCATTTGCGTGGATAGAGATAAGGGGTGCTTTAAAAACATGTCCATACCCTGACCGACAAATGACATCATTCGGAGTGGAACACGACAGTTTTTGATGGATCCGGCAGACGACGCTTGTAAGCCGAACAACCCCTCAGATTTCGGCACGATGCCTCTTTCAGTTTTTTTTTGTTTGTTCTTTTTGGTGGCATACATTTGCAAGCGATGTCAGTCGACGAGAATTTGTGGGCGCGCGAGTTCTTTGAACGAAAGTCAGGTGTCAGTTTTAATGTATTGTTTAGAAATAATTACAAGATAAAAAGTACTTTTTATATACCATGTTTTTAAATTTTCTGTTGAATCATAAAAACTTGACAATTCTATGTATTAATAAATACTTTTTTAAAATTTTTTGGATGAATTATCCCATCTACTTGAAAGAAAATGAAGTTAATTCGAAGTTAACTCGCGTTTAACTTTTCGTTCCCGTACCGGCCGATAGATGGCTGCACCAGTCTACAAAACAAAATTAACTTAAAATGATTTCAACCCTGCTTAAAGAGGGCTAAAAGTATTAAAATAATGCATTGTCATCGTGTTCTGAGTAATTCTAAAAGTTTCAAATGTCTAGCTAGTCGGGAAGTGAGTTAAAAATTGATTGCAAGATTTGAACTGGACAATCACACAAACAAACAAGAGTTAATAAAAACATGTAAAAAAATCCAACCGTTCACGTACCATCATAAGCTGATTCGACAGCCTTTCCCAATTAATAGCGTGCTGTGATGAAAATGCATTTCAATAAGACCTATGTTCCATTAGATAAACAATTAATATAGGATGATACCATTGAAGAAGGATTGTGATTGTTATTGGAACAGTATTAAAAGATGATAAATGATACGTATCGCTCACTCCTTTCAACAACGTCATATCTCAAAAATCGGCGATTTTTAGCTATGCCTGTTTTCAGAATGCCCTGAAAGAGAAGTATATCCCTTTAAAATCGCCTTATCTCACCGCTCAGTATTTTGCCGTTAGAGAGCAGAATTAATGATTATTTTCAAGACATTTTAATGTACTTTTAAACTTTCAAATCCCTCTCCTGAAAAATGACGTTCTTTTCCATGTTTTTATTAACTCGCTTTCTTGTTTGTTTGTGTGTGTGTTTGTTCATTACAAATCTTGCAATCGATTTTTAACTAACTTCCCGACTAGCTAGACATTTGAAACTTTTAGAATAGCTCAGAACACGATGACGATGCATTCTTTTGATACTTTTAGCCATCTTTAAGCAGCATTAAATTCATTTTCAGTTGATTTTGTTTTGTAGACTGGTGCAGGCAGCTATAGGCCGGGACGGGAACGAAAAGTTAAACGCAAGTTAACTTCCAATTCCCTTAATTTTCTTTGAAGTTGATGGGATAATTCATCAAAAAAAGATGTTAAAAAGTATTTATTAATACATAGAATTGTCAAGTTTATAAGATTCAACAGAAAAATTTAAAAACATGGTATATAAAAAGTTCTTTTTATCTTGTAATTATTTTCTAACTAACTTGACAAAACTAAAAAAAATAAAAACCTAGCATAAAACTGTTTAGTGAAATGCATTTCAAATTCATGTTTAGTAAATTTTAATAAAAAATAAAGTATTAGGAAAAATGCTGCATCAATATATTAACATATAACTCAACATATAACTCAACGGTTGGATTTTTTTACATGTTTTTATTAACTCTTGTTTGTTTGTGTGATTGTCCAGTTCAAATCTTGCAATCAAATTTTAACTCACTTCCCGACTAGCTAGACATTTGAAACTTTTAGAATAGCTCAGAACACGATGACAATGCATTATTTTAATACTTTTAGCCCTCTTTAAGCAGGGTTGAAATCATTTTAAGTTAATTTTGTTTTGTAGACTGGTGCAGCCATCTATCGGCCGGGACGGGAACGAAAAGTTAAACGCGAGTTAACTTCCAATTAACTTCACTTTCTTTCAAGTGGATGGGATAATTCATCAAAAAAATTTTTTTTAAGTATTTATTAATACATAGAATTGTCAAATTTATATGATTCAACAGAAAATTTAAAAGCGTGGCTTATAAAAAGTTCTTTTTATCTTCTAATTATTGAGATATAATGTTGTTGAGAGGAGTGAGCGATATATGAACATACATGCATATATATGTACACACACACATATATATGTATGCTCATGTATGTATGTATAAATGCATGAAGTATATACATGTAATTCCCAGTAGCTGTAGGCATTCGTTCTGTAGTCGTGTCGAAGAATTCTCCATAGATTTTTGGATGTCTTTATTCTGGACACGAAATGACGTTTTGAAGTAGGTGACAGCACACGTAAACGTACAGTTCCTGACCAGCCGGGGTATTTAGCTACGTTACATCTTGATGTACGGACAAGGCCCGATTTAGAAAATTCTTGACTATAGGCACAACTCGGGATGGGGGCCCTCTAACACTGATGTGGACGTAAAATATGCAAAATTGACACACACAAAAAAGATAATCATGAATCATTGTGAAAGTTCCATTTTACCAAGAATAGGCAATTTGAAGCGTAGAAGCCTAGAACATTATCAAATAACTGCAACATATTGACTTCATCATTAAAACACCAATACAATGCAACCAGAAAACTTATTAATCCCCTCTATACACGATAACATACATATGATGAACTAAACATATAACTATACATATGATGAACCTATCAATCAAATTTGAAAGGATATATATAAAAAAAATTGCTATTAAAAAAGGTAAAATAAAAAAAATTGAATCGGCAATTTTTTCTTTTAAAATAAAAATCTTGGGGGGCCCCCAACATTCGGGAGCCCCTAGGCCCGGGCCTACTGGGCCTAATGGAAAATCAGGGCCTGTGTACGGAGGAAGGACGCAACGCGCGGCGATAGAGCACACAAGACAAAAGAATGCGGAGTTGACATAAAGTATGGACGGGACAACATCAATATACGAGGACAGTCACGGAAAAAAAAGCTGAGGAGAATCTCCTGTCCACGCTTTTACGAAGGGTTCAAGAATTTTTTACACCAGGAGGCCAAAAACTTGTAATTGGTTATCGGTGACCATCTGACCTCTTGTGTCTGAAGTCGTATGATCTCCTGGAAGATTCGAGAACGGTTTAATCATCATGTTTTCAAAACAATTTACTGTTTAGCACGTGCATTAAGGGACAATTTACTAGCTGGTTAATCCGTTTATCCTTATGTCATAATTTGAAATAGGGGGCTATAATTTATTGAAACTTTTTTTTTCCGATGCGGAGGCACTTGTCAAACATTCGCCTACACTACGCCGCAATTTTACTGCCCATTTTATTGTGGGGGCACCATATAGGCGGACAGCATTACGAATGTTTGACAAGGGACGACACGAACGCAGGCATTTTTCGTGGCGCGACGCCAGGATTCGATCCGAGCACCCTCAGCACCGAAAACCAGCGCGCTGTACCACTGGGCCGCCACATGCCCTTATTGAAACGTTAACGGGAAGACTTAGAATTTGCATTAATTAATAAAGGTGGAACGTTATTATTTCATACATGTACCGTGAAACTTTTCTAAAGCGACCAGTCATGGTTTCGAAAAGAAATGGCTGTTTTGAAGGGTGGCCGGTTAGAGAAGTTTCACGGTATATATACTCCCTCTGTCTCAAACGCACACACACACACAGAGACACACATATATATGGGTTAAATTAATGTAGAATATTTTATAAGCGATTGGCTATTGCTTAAAAACTCTTCAGTCATGGATTTACAAAGGCAGGACAATATTAGTGTATAAAGCCTATTGGTTCATAAAGTATTTTATAAAACCTAGTAACTAGAGGGTTCAATTACATACGTAGGCTTATCCCACAAGTCACTCCCAATTCTTTTAATAAAACCCTTCAACGAGTTTCTAAACCCACACAGGCCAGTAAATGTACTTATTTTCGGATGTGGGTTGTATAACTTGCCAGTGCAAGTTTTACTGTGAGGTGGATCTCAACCCGACGAAATTAGTTCCCCAACCCACTTTTATTCCCCCGTGTGTGCAGTCAGAATTCGAATTCTAAGTGTTCGTAAGTCAGGAGCACCCAGTCGCTCGACCGCCGAACGCCGGACTCTCGAGAAAGCACCTCCCTCCGAAATCTCGCATCTCTTTTTAGAATGGGTGATGATCGCGATTCCATTCCGGAATCATTTTGACCACCGCCTCGCAGAATCAAGCGATCGTTCCATTTCTCTGCATCAAATTCGCATTTGCCGAACACTTATTCCACCAAATCCCTACTTGAATGGAAGGGAGGAAAGAACAAAAAAATCGATCAAAAAAATGGAATAGGGGGGTGTCCTGGTCTAACCCGTGTACAGTGAAGACGGGGATGTGAGGGGGGGGGGGTCTCACGCGTCATTTCTTGCTGTACAAGAGACCGTTTGTCCGAACGCACACGCAGTTAATGGTCGGGGTGGAACACAAGAGTGTCTGGCGGGGTGTAGGATGATCTATGTGTTCCGATTTTCATATAATCTCGCAGAAGGACCCTTTATGCATACACAAGTACTCCATGGTATCAAGTGCGTGTAGTTTTGGATAGGGATTGCATTGGAACAGGATTCAAATTTTCGAAACCGAAAACCCGGTTGCAATGGTTCTAGAACTGGGTATTCCAATGGAGTCAATTTTAAAAAAATAATAATAATTTTTGAAAGGATTTATTGGTCTTTTATGATAAAATAGCACTTAAAAATTAAAAAAAGGGAAGAAAAACTTGCCTGTAAATGGCATACTTTTTTATAAATTGGTCAATTTGAAGTAATTTTTAATGAAATTTAGTTAAAACGCCTACCACTCTGCACAAAACCCTAATGCTACTATTTTAATGTCCTTCTCACACATGATACACATGACAGTTATCTTCAAAATGACCTGAAATCTAAGAGAAATTTTAAAATGCAAAAATAATACACTCAATTTTATGTTCCAATGTGAAAATTTTTCCCAATTCGTCATTCCTTTCCTTTTAAAAACAGCTCCAAATAAAAAAAACTATTTATTATACACCAATTATTGTGCGACATTTCATTGACAATAGCATCTAAAACACATCCTGAAAATTTTATCAAATTATATACATTATTATGTGAGATATCGTGATAACCGTAGAGATTTCTGCTAAAAAACATAATTCTGAGAAAAACGCATTTAAAGTTGCTTGTAACTTCAATTTTGTAGCAGAAGATATTTTTTTAAATAGCTATAACTCTGCTTCTAATTGATGTAGAATGGAAATAAAAACAGTTTTGAAAAGAGGAATGATTGATTGACACGATTCTTGCAAAAAATGAAATTGACCAAACTAGTCAAAAAATGACATTTTCAACGTAGGCAGTCACCGTAAACAATTTAATGGGGATAAACAGTTTTAACATGCAACACAATTTATCACTCTCTAGATCTTTGCGATCCTTAGTCTTTTAAGGGGACAGGGGGACTTCAAACTCATCTTTTAAATTTCGAATATTTTAACTCAATATACAGAAGGTCGTTCGCATTTTATGGAAACGATTTTGAAATTTATTTTCGTAGTTTGCATTTTGAGATACAAATTTTGGCAACTTCAGAATAATCGTATGCTACTGTTTTGTATTGATTGGAAAGTAAAATAAAGATTTATTTTGGAAATGGCTCCTAAAACTGATAGATGGCTCGAAGGTTACGGAACTGCGCTTTCCGAGCAGAAATATTCGTTTCAGCAAATTATAAAGCGGTGTAAA
Organism: Dolomedes plantarius; assembly: GCA_907164885.2. Lineage (NCBI taxonomy): Eukaryota > Metazoa > Arthropoda > Arachnida > Araneae > Dolomedidae > Dolomedes > Dolomedes plantarius. Next base: position 15,512,750 of record OU015490.1, read on the forward strand.
AATCGCGGTTGTGGCATTTCAAAAAGGGGTATTTATAAAATATTAAATTTGAAAGGGAAAAAAAAAGTCTAACTGAAAGTTAAAATGAAAACCTGACAGCGAAATCTCATCCTAAGTCTGCTCGAACGTAGGTAAATATCAAGATGTCTCTGATCCTAAAAGAAAATCCGACGACTCAAAGATCCATTGCATCGAAACTAGGAGTGTTTACTGGCACTGTAAGTAAAAAAAATCATTCATAAAAATTTGAAGTGAAAAAAGATGATTAAACCTAAAGTTCATATACTTTTGCCAAAGCATATTGCTGAAAGAAAAACAAATTGTAGAAAATTACATGAAAAACACCTAGCCGCTGAAAAATGGAATTTTGTGGTAACACTCGACGAGAAATAAGTATATTTAAGTGACCGTAATAAAAAAAGATCAAATTTCTATTGCTCAACTGACAGGATTGACCGTACGATGTGGCTTCGCCGGTGTACAGAAAAGTTACCAAAGGGATTCATGATAGTTACATGGTTTTGTTACAACGGCAAATTAAAAATAAAAAAAGTCTCAAGTAAAGCCAAAATTAATTCACGCTACTATCAGCAGAATATTTAAGAACCAATTTTTGAAGAAGAATTTCCAGCCTTATGTGGAAAGGACATTGATAAAGTTCAGCTTCATATGGACAATGCCTCTAGTCACACGTCTAAATCAACTGCCGCTTATTTAGCTGGTTTGGTTTGGTTTGGAGCGCTACGGTCAATTTTTGCTGCACGAGGGCTAATTAGACCGGGACGTATTGCTTAAAGGCGATTCCGAACGGCTACAAACGTCCAAGAGTGGGATTCGAACCCACAGACCCTGGTACCGAATACCAGCACCCTAACCAGTCAGCCATCGTCCGACCGCTTGTTTAGCAAAGAAAGTATCAGAAACAGGAATAAAGTGTATCCCATCTAATGAAATACCTCCACCATCGTGTATTCCAAGGGCGGCTGGTGCGCGAAAAATCTGTCGTGGCTGCAATGTCCTCCAAGTTCTCAACTTTACCTCTGGAAGTGCAGGGTCTCGTCACTTGACTCCGTTCAAAATGACGGGACCGGTCCTTTAGCCAAGTCGGACTCCGACCCTGGGTGGTGCTATTGAAAACGGGAGCCGCACCACTTCGCCCAACAATAGCCGTTATGGACTTGAACTGACGATATACTGTCGATCAAGGGGCGTCAGTCACGACAACAACACGCAGAATCAAGACAAAATCCTCATGAACCATCTCAGAGGACAATCTCCTCTTGCTTTCAAAAGTTCTACCATCGAGTGTCATTTGTTTTTATTAATTTCATATAACATTTTCAAAAGAATTTTTTTTTCTTATTGCAGTTATAAACGGCAATAAAAGTTTGCATTTTATATAATTTAAAATTTATATATATATATATATATATATATATATATATATATATATATATGTGTGTGTGTGTCTATATATATATATATATGTATATATATATATATATATATATATATATATATATATATATATATATGTGTGTGTGTATGTATATATCTATATATACACATTTATATATATGTGTGTGTGTGTATATATATATATGCACATATATATGTATATATATATGTATATATATATATATACATATATACATATATGCATATATACATATATATGTATATAAATATATACATATATACATATATACATACATACACACACACACACACACACACACATATATATATATATATATATATATTCTTGGGCCCTTATTCTTGGGATACACGCTATCGCACCGAGTAAAGCAAATGTTAATCCCAGATTCATCCACATATTATTGCGTCAGGGTGGTACGAACTGCGGCCGCACCATTACCGAAATAGAGAGATCAGAGCCAGAAGCTCCCAGGAAATCTCTGACGTTTTTCCCTTTCGGATATGTCAGCTCCTTATTGCGGGGAAGGGGTGCAGGGGCAGAGGAGGCGCCCATTCATTCTGGTGGAAGGAAGTCGGAAGTGCCTTATATCCCAGGAGAAGAATGGAACGAATTCATAGATTCACTTAACCCTCCCCCCGCTGTTGTGGCGAACTGGCCACTGGAGCGTGAACTGGGAGTTATTAGAGAGAACTGGGTTTGAACGGGAGATAATGCTGACAGATCGAACGTTTCTGCGTCGAGCAGAAAGTAGGGTACTTTGTAGGGCTCCTATGATTGTTTTCATTAAATGCGGGCGCCAGAGTCGTTATACGCAAGGAGCCTTTCTGGCTGAGAAAATTAGCGAAAACTGGAAAATAATTCACACTTTCGTCGAAAAGGAAATTTGGTTACTTTAAGGCCGACAGACACCGTTGTTTTGAAAATAATTCAGACTTTCACCGGAAATTAAGTTTGGCAGGTGTAAGGCTCATGGGCACCGTTGTTTTGAAAATAATTCCCATTTTTCTCCAGATGGGGAATTCGGTTGCTTAAAGTTGATAGGCACCATTGTTTTGAAAATAATTCGCAATTTCAACAAATAGGAAGGCTGACAGGCACCGTTGTTTTGAAAGCAATTCACGGTTTTTCCAAATATAGAATTCGGTCACTTTAAGGTTGATAGGCACCTTTGTTTTGCAAATAATTTACATTTTCTCCAAACGGGGAATTAGGTAACTTTAAAGTTGGTAGGCACCATTGTATTGAGAATAATTCAGACTTTCGCCGGAAAGTAAATTTGGTTATTTTAAGGCTGATATACACCGTTGTTTTGAAAATAATTCAGACTTTCACCGGAAATGAAGTGTAGCAAGTGTAAGGCTCACGGGCCCCGTTGTTTTGAAAATAATTCCCATTTTCTCCAGATGGGGAATTCGGTCGCTTTAAAGTTGATAGGCACCATTGTTTTGAAAATAATTCGCAATTTCGCCAAATAGGAAGCGTTCTTTTGAAAACAATTCACAGTTTTTTAAAATGGGGAATTCGGTCTTTTTAAGGTTGATAGGTACCTTTGTGTTGCAAATAATTCGCATTTTCTCCAAATGGGGTATTAGGTAACTTTAAAGCTGATAGGCACCATTGTATTGAAAATAATTCAGACTTTCGCCGGACAGGAAGTTCAGTCGGTCTAAGGTAGATAGACACCAAATTTTGAAAATAATTCCCATTTTCTCCAAATGGAGAATTTGGACACTTTAAGGTTGATAGATACCATTGTTTTGAAAATAATTCCCAATTTAGCCAAATAGGAAGGCTGATAGGCACCGTTGTTTGAATTCACAGTTTTTCCTAATGGGGAATTCGGTCACTTTAAGGTTGATAGGAACCCTTTTCTTTGCAAATAATTCAGACTTTCGTCGGAAAGGAAGTTCGGTAGGTCTAAGGTTGATAGACACCGTTATTTTTAAAATAATTCCCGTTTTCTCCAAATGGGGAATTGGGTAACTATAAGGTTGATAGGCACCATTGTTTGAAAATAATTCGCAATTTCGCCAAATAGGAAGGCTGTTAGGCACCGTTGTTTTGAAAACAATTCACATTTTCTCCAAATGGGGAATTCAGTCACTTTAAGGTTGATAGGCACCATTCTTTTGAAAATAATTCACATTTTCTCCAAATGGAGAATTCGGTCAATTTAAGGTTGATAGACACCATTGTTTTGAAAACAATTCGCATTTTCTTCAAATGGAAAATTAGGTAACTTTAAGGTTGGTAGGCACCATTGTTTTGAAAATAATTCAGACTTTCGCAGGAAAGGAAGTTCGGTAGGTCTAGGGCTGATAGACACCGTTTTGAAAATTATTCTCAATTTCGCCAAATAGGAAGGTTGATAAGCACCATTGTTTTGCAAATAATTCGGTTTTACTTCAAATAGGGAATTAGGTAACTTTAAGGTTGACAGGCACCATTGTTCTGAAAATAGTTCAGACTTTCGCCGGAAAGGAAGTTCGGTAGGTCTAGGGCTGATAGACACCGTTGCTTTGTAAATAATTCTCAATTTCTCCAAAAGGAAATTCGGTCACTTTAAGGCTGATAGGCACAAGATTTTTTTTTAATAATTCGCATTTTCGCCAAATAGAAAATTTTGTCAATTTAAGTTTGATAGGCACCGTTGTTTGGGCCAGCAAGCGAAAATTAAAGCGGAATGAAATACATGAATTCCTAAATTATTGCCATACTTAGCGAAGGAGGGTTTTTTTACAAGTACTCTAACAGATCTCAAAACACAAACAATGGATGAAACCTCGTCAGAATCGTTAAAATGTATGCTACAAAATTTAAAGCACTCCGGAGTTTGTCTAAAATCAATTCAGATTGAAAATGTTTGAATTACTTCAGTAGCAGTAAAAATAATTTGTGGTCCAGATTGACTTTATGGTGATTATGTATCCACATAAAGTCAATTTATGTGGATATTAATATGCCATAAATAAATTCCAAAGAAAATAGTTTGTCTTAATTCAGTTCCAGTTGCAAGAGATTTGAATTAAACCAATTCCTAGGAAAAATAATCGGAAATGCCGGATTATCTCTCAATTTTTACTGGTCAATGACGAAGCGCAAAACAGTTAATTTACAGAAGTCCGTCAGTCATCAGAATATTTATTTTGAATGATCGCAGTTTATCAATCACCAGTAAAAATTTCGATAAATTTCGCATTTGGAATGTGAAATTTTAGAATCTGCATTAGTTAAGTCTCGTTATGAATCCTCTAACAAGGGTAAAAATCGAAGTTCAAGGGTACGTTGGCGGTGCATATGTATGCACCTATGGTTTAGGTTTCAAAATTCCCCTAAAAAACTGTTAAAAAGATTACAGCATTATTATGATTGTTAAGTTCGGCTCTACTTCAGTTACTAAGTTATGCATGAGCTCTATTGATTGGTTCCGCATTAAATCTATTATTAAGTTCTACTAATTAGTATAATTAGAACAAAACCTAGACCCTTGGCTACAAGTTGCACTAGATGGGTATGAATTTTTTTTTTCTAAAAATTATTGGTCCGAGTACAAGAATTCAAATTAAAAATCCATTACTTAGCTCTACTGTTGAGTTCTAGAATTTTGCCCTACTAGGGCAAATCGTAGGTCAGTAGATTCTGGATATGCTGCCTGGAGATGCTCGTTTTTTTTTCTTTGAGGATTATTGGTATTAAATATTCAAAAGCTCTTAAAAAAATCGGAACCGAGAGTTTCCGTTCTGTCACTAACTTTTGCATGAGCTCTGTACTTTGGTTCCTCATAAGTTCTATTATTAGGATCTACAAAGGGGTATAATTAGAACAAAAACTAGACTCTAAACTACAAGCTGCACTAGATGGGTATGAAATTTTTTTTCCTAAAAATTATTGGTCTGAGTACAAAAATTTAAATTTTAAAAAAGCTATTATTAAGCTCTGCACTAGTTCTATTGCGTTCTAGAATTTTGCCCAACTAGGGCAAATTAGATTCTGGATTTTTTCGTTTAATATTATTGGTATCAAATATTCGAAATCTTTTAAAAAATTCGGAATCGAGAAGTTTCCACCACCCCTCCCTTACTGCTCTTCTTCCAATCGAACACGATTTGTCATCGTTCGTCCCATGCCACCTACAAACGACTTCCCGGCTCCGATATAGCTTGTTAAATTCGGGCCTGTTCCGCAAGGGGTGTGGGGGGTGGGGGAAGGTTCGAACGGAAGCGAAATGACAAAAAAGCAATCAATGTCTCCTCATTAATGTGTCCGAAAGGACGATAAATGTCGACGTAATTACTGTCATCGT
>OU015490.1:15523493-15525088 GCA_907164885.2 Dolomedes plantarius
CCACCTACCCTCCCATATGTATATATATATATATATATATACACAAACACACACATATATATATATATATATATATATATATATATATACAGTCGAACCTCCATATATCGAACTCTTAGCAATTCTCCATGTTCATTACATAGAAAAATTGTTTCTATACAGGGTGTAACGAAACTCTTGGGCAAAACTTTAAGGGGTGATAGTACACATCACGACAAACAATATTATATAGGAAACTTAGGGTCCCAAACGTCTTCCAAAGGAGATAGACGCCATTAAAGTTTAGGGTCCGAAATTTTAAATGATTATAAAAAACGGGAAAATTTGTCTATTCGTTTGCTGTTTTCGCTTAAATTATTCTTTATATCAAGATTTTCTGGAAAATAAATTTTAAAGATAAAGTTAAAAAAATGCCGATAGAGGGTGCTTTAGACTTTGGAGTAACAAACAACTATTTTTTACTGTTATTTTTTGTATCAGATTAAATGCTTTCAAAAGCTTAGACTTAAACTTAAATTTTGAGCTCAAAATCTGATTCGTTGGGGGTGGTTATGTCGCGAAAACTCAACAGTGTTCAGGAGGTGAAATTTGAACCCCCCTCCTCCCCTGTACGGACAATGTACCTTCCCTGTTCCTCACCGGAACTTGAAGAGCATGTGTTGCGTGAATTCGAGGAGCAATCGGAGACGAGCACGCGGACTGTAGCCAATGCCGCAAATGTGAGCCACATGGCGGTTTGGCAAGTATTGAGTGCAGAATGCCTTCGACCCTATCATGCGCAGCGTGTGCACGCCTTGAAAGCAACCGACCATCAGCCACGTGTCGATTTTTCACGATGGTTCCTCCAACGATTGGCTGTGCAACCAGACTTTGCCGCACACGTGCTGTTCACCGATGAATGCAGTTTCAGTCGGAAAGGCATTTTCAATGCGCACAATGCACACAACTGGACGTACACTAACCCACACGCTACCCGCTCTCATTCATATCAACGCCGTTTCAGCGTCAATGTGTGGGCCGGAATTATCCACGATCATTTGATCGGGCCATATCTTCTGCCAAGGCGCCTGGACGGCGGAACGTATCTGGTATTCCTACAAGAGGTGCTTCCAGTTCTGCTGCAAAGTGTTCCAGCCAACATAAAGACTCGTATGTGGTTCCAACATGATGGAGCGCCTGCACATTTCAGAGCAAATGTGAGAAGTGCATTGGATACAGCATATCCAGGGCGATGGATTGGACGGGGTGGTCCGGTAAATTAGCCGGCACGCTCGCCTGACCTCTCCTGTCTAGACTTCTTCCTCTGGGGCCATATGAAGAGTCTTGTTTACGCAAGCCCTGTCGACTCCAACGAGGAACTGGTTGCGAGAATTGCCGTCGTAGCAGGCGATAACCGGGAGATGCCCGGGGTATTTGCTAATGTTCGAAAGTCCCTCAGCCGGCGGTGTGAGGCCTGCATCCTTGCTGGTGGGCGCTCTTTCGAGAAGTTTTTGTCATTCCACAAGAAAATCATGCGTGTACCATTTTCTACGTGTCATCATTCATTCAAACTTCATTCATGCGCACGACGTGCGTACATCAAATTGTTTTTTTTT
>OU015490.1:15525188-15527688 GCA_907164885.2 Dolomedes plantarius
TGTATGATGTCTTGAGACATTTCGTTCCATATTTTGCTGTAACCTTGCTCTAGTTCGTTCAAACTCGTGGGATGCCCAACTCGTCGTCCCAAATGATCCCAGATATGCTCGATTGGAGACAAATCTGGGGATCGGGCAGGCCAAGGAAGGGTAGTAACAGTGCGGAGACAGTCTTGTGACACCCTTGCCGTATGAGGCCGAGCATTGTCTTGTTGAAAAATGGCTCCTGGGAGCCTTTGCATGAGTGGCAACACATGTGGTTGCAGGATTTCATGAACATACCGCTGGGCTGTCATGGTGCCACGGAACAATACTAGGGGTGACCGAGTATTGTAGGCAATGGCACCCCATACCATCACACCAGCTGTGGGAGCGACGTGTCGCTGTACAACAAAGGCAGGATTGAAGCGTTCACCACGGGCTCTCCACACACGAACACGATTGTCATCACTGCCGAGATTGAATCTGGATTCGTCGCTAAAGACGACCTGGTTCCATTCCGCTGCAGTCCAGTTTCCTCCTGCGTGGGAAAACTCCAAACGGAGGCGTCGATGGGTGGGCGTCAAGGGCAGCACATGTAATGGGCGCCGCGATACCAACTGTCCTTCAGCCAGGCGCCTTCGTATGGTTCGAGAAGACACAGAGGCCCCTAGTGAAGGTGCTACCTGTGCCTGGATGGCGGCCGATGAAGCAGTTGGCTGTACGCGTGAATTTCTTACGATGTGGCGGTCTTCTCGACGACTGGTCTGTCGAGGGCGTCCTGAGCCTGGTCTTCGTGTACATGACATCTCTCGGGTCCACTGGTCCCAACACCTCCTCACAACACAATCAGAGTGGCCTAATGGACGAGCTACTCGCCTAGCTGACCACCCAGCTTCCATCATCCCGACGATTCTCCCCCTCTCAAACTGCGACAACTGCTTATATTGTCTTCGAACACGGCGTAATGGCATGTCTATCTCAACTCTTCCTTTGTAAATGATTCAGCACACTCAAACAAGCTTTGGTTACCTGTTTTATACTCCACAGAGTACGATGTTCAACGCCCTCTACCGGCTATACGTAATGCGCAACTCGCTGCATTTCTAATCATTTGCATATCTCCCCGACATGTACCTTCATTGCAAGTTTCGTTACGATCCCGCAATTATTTCTTGGTGCGCTAATTTTTTTGTCCATGAGTGTATATACAGTTCAGCCTCAATTTGTCATTTTTCAAGGGACCTGTTGTATTGAACGATAAGTACGTAAAAACTCGAGCATAACAAAGCGGGAGCATAACAAAGAAATAGAATCATCGGGACTGGATGCAGTGTACGACACATACGGGAAAACGATGATTCGAGGTGCGATCTATCGAGGTTCCACTGTGTGTGTGAGTAAGTATGTATATATATATACAGCGGTACCTCCCTTAACGGACACTCCCGAATAGCAAACACCTCTAATTAAAGGACATTTTTACGAGTCCCAGTCCATTTATATAGGAAAATCCATGTTATTTCCTCTGGATAGCGGACACTCCGAATAGCGGACAGGTATTTTTGAAATATTATTTTGGCAAACATTTTAAAATTATTTTAACAAGCAAGCTAAAAATATATGCTTATGCGTCTTTACAAAGCCTAGATGTTTCCTTAGAAGCCTGGATGTTTCAAGAACATTGATGTGCGAAAACTTAGTGTTTCGTGGAAGTCAAATAAGAAAGCGTGTATGACCGCTAAGATAATGAGCGATTGGCTGATGGAGTTAGACAAAAAAATTAAAAAACAAAAGAGAAAAATCATTCTGTTCATGGACAATGCTACTTCCCATCCGGATGATTTAAAGCTCAAAAGTGTTAATTTAATTTTCTTGCCTCCTAACACCACTTCGATGCTACAGCCACTTGATCAGGGAATTATCCGCAGCTTTAAAGTACGATACAGAGAGCTGCTTCTGAGACATGTGCTTTCACAGATCATCTCTTGCAAATCCAGCGAAGAGTTGGCAAAATCGGTATCTGTTTTGGATGCAATTTCCGGGAATATGCCAGTCCTTAGAGAGGTGCAACCTGGGTGCGTTCTAAAATGTTTTAAGAAGGCGGGATTTTTCAGTACAAGCGAAGTGACAACTGACAGTACCATTGAAAAAAAACGAAAAGAACTTGCTGATCTAGTAGCCAATTTGGATTCAAATGTCAGCGTAGAACAATATGTCAAGATCGACAACGATTTATCCATTGAGGAAGAAAATCTGCATGTTTCCAATTTCATTCATCGGGATACCACTGAAGCACTGGCCCTTTCTGAGGATGATGATGAGGAATCGCCAATGGAAGACTGCAAAATCAAAGATTATTCGGAATCACTGAAATACAGCGAACAATTAAAACAGTTCTTTCTGAACAATGAAGATTTGGAGGGCAGAGCTAAATCTTATGAAGATTCACCTTGAAAAACAGGTTTGCAGTGTAAAAAAAAGAGAAATCAAACTTTGTTAACAAATTTTTTCAGTAGTA